>JAURVB010001633.1:0-61843 GCA_033002965.1 Piper betle | reverse complement strand
TACCATCGCAGCCCAACGCCAATCACCTATATTCAGCTGTGACTCTCCCATTCTTCCCCATCCCTCCTCACTTCTCTTGTTTTAATACTCCCCTTATCAGCCTCACAAGCAGCCCCCCTTCCTATATACCCACATAAGAAACCAAGTAGGTTGAGTACATCACTGAAGCAGAAGAATGTGCAGTGCACAACTATGGTTGGTCAGTAATGTAGAATGTTAAGTATCTTTGACTTTGAGGAGGGCATTACACATTGTAGAGTTGTAACAGGCTATTGAAGTGTGTGAGTGATCTGCTAGATGGTGCTAGGAAATGAATTGAAAGAGATACGAGTGGTCGAAGATACAAAAGAGAAAACCCATCTCTGTTAAGAAAACACTGCTATCAAGCTATTGATGTTATCGTTCTCTGAGATGTTAACCCTCTGCTGTCAACAGCTTTTCCGAGGTCTTTATAGTCGTCCTTTTCAAAGGTGGGGGGCTGCAATTAGGCACACCACCTCTTCATTTCCACTGGAATGGTAGGGACTCAAGAATGGCATTTGAGTTTGGCAAGCACCCAACTTTTAGCTTGTTACAGCATTTGGACTAGTAGGCATTGAAATGCTTTAGGATGGTAGGAACGAAGTTCATGAGTGGATTCACTGAGCATGAATGACTTTTGGGGGGACATGAAGTGAGAAAGAAGAATTTTGCATGCAAATGTAACGTTAGGGGTCAGTATAACTTAAATTGGACCATGCATAAATGCAGTGTGGAGAAAATATTTCCTCAAACAACAATCAGAAATGACTCTAGACGAGAGAGTTGAGAAAATATTTCCTCAAACAACAATCAGAAATGACTCTAGACGAGGGAGTTGGCAATTCCACAAAATGCAATTATGAATGTGAGTACGTGTTGTGCAGTGTGGCTGTCGGTGAGCATCGATGATACTTTGAAAAGGGTTTTGCCCCTATTTGTGTACCGAACCTACGGACAAGTCTTATCAAAAGATGTCCTCACTTGACCTCAATGATCAGGCACGTACCCTCCTTAGGGATTTTTTGGACCTGCAATTCTTATTTGTGCCAGTTACAATAAAAACAATGACATTCACAATGAAATGATCTTTTCTTGCAAACCTTTGTTCTTTTCAGAAAAGAAGAAAATAGACAAGAACAAGCAAGCTCTTTGAATGAAAAGAAAGACAAGCCACACATTACAGAAAGACTGTTTATGATTATAGTGCTTCCATGGCTCTTCACTCTATTTTCCATTCGCTTGGCTGGTGGCAAAAGCTTCTGCTTGGACAGGCTTGTGCAACTACAAATTGAAATAAACTAGCCTATGCAAAGAAGAAGAAGAAGAAAACTAGCCTATGCAAACAAAACGAGATGATAGAAGATATAATGTCTACGCAAACATCCATCAGATATTCAAACTTCACGAAATTAAATCAACATCATTTAGAAAAACAGAAATTAAACAAAAGAAGCTGAGCGATCATGTCTGACTATTTTGAACAAGAAAAAGTCATATTTCCAGACAATAACTATTTTTGTGCAGTTACAAAAATTGCACCCTATTAAGATCCAGTCTTTCACAACAAAAAGAAGAAAGCTTTGCTAAGAAACAACACTAAACAACTTTGGGACATTGCACTCCCCCATTAAGAGAATTCATCTTCTAATACCTCCAATTTATTATCATGTTTAGAGAACCCAACAAATAAAAAAAGCAATAAATTCCCAAAAAATGAATCAAATACTCCCCCATTAAGAGAATTCATCTTCTAATGCCTCTTCCAATTTATTATCCTGTTTAGAGGACCCAATAAAAAAAAGCAATAAAAATCCCATAAACATGCATGAAATACTACCACAATAACCAAAGTCGCCTCCTAACAAAATCTTACTTAATCTGAAAGAAAAACAGCACTAAAGCAACTTTGGCAACATCGAATTCCCGACTTAAGGGACATCATTTTTCATTTATTATATATTTATTTATATATAGTAGTTATGTATCTTCTTCATCTCTTCTTTTCTTCTTACAAAATTTTTAGTTTAGAGCTTCACCAATAAAATGTCAAATATGACAAACCTATATCTATTCTATATATACACTCAGAATACCTTTTTTAAAAATGGAAGGAGGCTACAAAGGTACATCCGGAAAACAAACACGGGCCACTGTCATCATCAAATTTTGGCTCCAGTCTTGGAGGGCTGTCTCAAGTGACAGAGCAGGAATTTGGTTCTATTTCCTGAATCCGTCATGGATAACTAATACCGAGAAGTCCTTTTCACAATGGAAACATGACTTTTTTTCCGGCATATAGACCAAGTTTCATGCACAAAGCAAAAAATATGATCAGCTTTCACAATCTTTCTTTCTATATTTGCTGCTTTCCAATCTTGATGTTTGGCTTTGAGTCTTTGACAAGAATCCTGATGTTTCTGCTTTGTGCAATGAGGATTCCCATATGCTCATGGATAACATCACAAGCCCTGCTCTGGATACATTAACAGGTGAAATTGGCGTTTCAAATTCTGCTTCAAAAGGGCTGGATCTGTTGAATATATATTCAGGCATTCATGATGTTTCATTTACTACAGATGTAGGTGACCAAAATGCTGTCGAGAAAGTTGCAGATCCTTTGGTGGATAACCTGCTGTCAGATCTTTGTAAAACTTCAGATCTTTCAGAACGTAGATGAAGTTTCTAGGTTGGTCAATAAACTGCTGTCAGAGAGGGTGACATCTGATACAGTAGAAGTGTTTAGTCATACAATTCCAGAACTTTCTGTTCATACAGAAGCACAGAATCGTGATGACTCCATTGCTTTAGTGGATAATTGTTTGGCGTCAGATAGGGAAGAAGGTAGTGACAGAAAGTGTCTCATGTTTGTCTTAATTTTAAGCATGGCTTGTGAGTGACTTCTAATTGTTACCATTTCCTTTATGTCGGGTGCAGGTAAAGGCAGATTAAAGAGAAAATCACGACATTCAGCCTCTTTGTTTCCATCAAGAACATTCTTAAGGAATATGCATTTTAGGAAGAAGAGACCGAAATAAAGCCCAAAAGAATAAGGTATAGGTAATTTAACAACCAAGGAAATTTTCGTCACATTGTATACCTCCAGCAGGATTTTGCAGGTATCCCTGTTTTATCAATGCTGAAAATTTTGGCCATAGGATGTGTACATGTAATTAGAGAGGCTGATGCCAAAAGCTTTTGAAGAAGTGGAAATGTTATCAGGATATTGTTCATTATGAATAATATATTGATGTTTGTTGCTCTATTTTCAGTCATGCTATTGATGGAGTTATTTGTTGTCAATCTTAATGATCTACCCGAGCATGGGGGTGCCTTTGTGCGCATGGGTGTGCAACAAGCTGCTTTTCTTTGAGCAAGTAGGCTGCCTTCGTTCTCTGCTGTGGAGGTGCCTTTGTGCAACAAGCTGCCTCTTTAGATCGGGCGGCCTTTGTGCAACAGGCTGCCTTCGTTCTCTGCTGGCAGATATTTTGCAACTTGACAAACAGGGGAAACTCAATGCTGTATATTTCAAGTTCTATTTTCTCAATGTTTTATGAGACAAATTTCACTGATCTTCACAATTATATTTAATCATATTCTTCTCTTGATTTAAGGTTTTCTCTCTAGTGCAATATACATATATATGGAAATTAGTTTCCTGTACTGCAGCACAGCCATCTTGGCTGTGCCCGGCATGTCTAATGCTGCTAATCGGTAAGACTGGATCAATAGAACAGATCGAAACAACCAGTTTATCGTCACAAGAATGGAAGACATTACTAAATATGCATGAAAACTCATCCAATATAAATAAAAGTATGAAAGAAAATAACTAGGCTGAGCTCAATTGTCGGTAGCATTTCTCTTTACTTCCATCAAAGCCGACTTAGGAATACAAGTCCTACATATATAATATCAAAAAAATGTCAATAATGGATGATACTGGTCCAAAATATAACTATATCAAACTAGCCATAAGATCTAACTCTCATGTAAAGAAAATATTTTCATATCTTCTGCTGAACTCTCTAAAGGGCATCTACTGGGGAGCCACTGGGCTACAAACCCGATAACAACCTGAGTTGACCAATCTACTAATGTCTCTCTCGATATTTTCTCATTTTGTTGATCCCTTGGGACTACCAGTATATCTTAAGCCCTTACCTTTCCTTCATATATATCCTGGCCCTGAGCACAAAGGCCAAGTACTCTCAGGCAGTCACCTCCAGAGTTGTTAGTATCCCACGGGAATGGAACAACCCTCTCTTGAATCCAGAGCCCACTGTGACTAGCACTTGTACCTGCTCATGGTACGTGCGAGCCTGTTTCTCCATCTTTCATCTCACTGTAAAGTTGATAAATTTATACATAGGCCTCGGAAGGGAATTATATACATAGGTCCGAAGGAAATTACATACATAGGTTTGAAGGCAACTTGTGGTGGATCTTATTTTTAAAATCAGACTAGTAGGATCTCATCCCCAAGGGGTATTAATCATGGACGAAAAATAGATCTAAATGGCCTCGTGCTAAGTGAGGTCTGATAAAATAGACACTAAACATGTTCTATGATTGAGAAATAAAATCAACAATTGAACATAGCGATAAAAACTGAGAAGAGTCCTAACGAACCTGTGGTCTAGGCACCTAGCGCATCGACACATATATGGCGATATCAAGACTTTGAGACCTACATCGGAACCCACTACTAACTAAAAGACTAATAACTCTATATGATGCATGATCGTGATGTGTGCTCACATCATCAACAACATCACAAAGCATCATAAATAAATTAATAACTCAACTCATGGATAGATAGATAAATAATCAATACGTGAAAATAAATAATACTATAATCATAAAATAATAATATAATTATACTATATAAATAGATAGTTGAACTCGAGTAAATGTCATATATACTCACCTTACTAAACATATAAATAAATAAATAAATACATAATAATTGGATAAATAAATAAATACATAGACAAATAGTTAATGTTAATTAATCATGAATAATAATAATGTCATAGTTATCTAATACGAGAATACATAATTAATACAAATGAATAATAACACACACACGAACAAACAAATGGATAAACAAATAAATAAATACAATTTAGTAAACATAAATAAGACTAATATTAATAAGTAAATATATCATTAATAATAATAAATAATCATATAAGCATGCATTATAATTAATAAATATAGAAATAACAATAACTGAATAATAATGAATGAATAAATAAATAACTAAATAAAATAAATGTAAATAAAGAAAATATTCATAATACCCAAAACATGCTAACTAATGTGAACATACATCTAAACTAATATGGGTGTCTCGAATTATTAAAAATGGTCGAGAAACGAGTGAAAATGGTTTGAAACGACTCAAAATGGTGAACCGAGTCAAATGGACTGAATTGAACTGAGTCGAATGAGCTGAACCAACTCAGTCCGGGTTAACTAAACTAGTGGGCTGGGTTAGCTGGGCGAACATGGGCATGGATGCGGACATGTGAACAGAGTGGCAGGCTGGGCAAAATCAGTCATGGTAGGTCGAACGCAGACAACAGCAAAAGGGCTGGCGGTGCTCGTTGCCAGAAATCGCCAACGACGGCATGGTGGAGGTCACAATCGATAGTGGACGTCGAGGAGGAGGTGTTCGATGGAGCCCAGCCACTGGTTGGTTGGTATGTCAGAAAATGCCCAGAAAGAGTTGAAATTGCCACAGGGTGTGGCGATCGCGGGCACGGTGGTGGTCTTGGATGGTCTCGAAATGTCGGCCTTGAAGAAAAGAATCTATCTTGTTGATTGGCCTCACCAGAGGTGGGGTGCCGATGCCGGATAATGCCCCAAAAGTGGCTGCAGCCACGGAAACTGACAACCCAAAACACCCCCTTGGCGGCGAATGTGGTGGTGCTAGCTTCGGTGGTGGGTCTTGGTCAGTAGCCACCACAAGGCACCCACTATCGAACTATCCGATGGCCGAGGATGGCCGGAAGCTCACTGGCAGCAAGCCAAAGTGACTGCGGTGCTCGGTTGCAACAATGAAAAATAATGGGGAAAACCATGCTTTTGGTTATAATTTTTATTGAACGGTCCAAATCTTGCCACGTGGTACGATCTGAACCATTTGGTAACTTGTGGGCCTAGTGTGGTCCATTTATAGGTATATGCTATATATATATATATATATATATATATATATAGATGGAAAGCTCGGATCGAGATTGTCCAAAGTCAAAACTAACTCGAGTCCAAAGATTGAATTTATAAGCGGGAATCGAGGTGTAAAGGCTAAATGAGCCTCGAAACACTGAACTCAATTGGGTGAAAATCTACTACTTACATCAAGATAGGCTCGCAGGGCAATTGCCCTGAGATGCATGTAAATAAGATACCTTGAAAATCCCAAACATATACAAAACGTTGCAACAACCTATATCTAGCCATAAAACCCTAACTAATACAAAAAAAATGTATACCTTGTGTATACACTGATAACTCATACTCTGTTGTAACATAACTGAAGCTATCATCTGCATATCGACAATACTCGGCCTCCATAGCATGTTCGTATGGACTTTTAGACCCCATTCTCATGGTCTAAAAACTGGTCTTGCTTGAACTCACTCAAATCGACTTGAGATAGACCCCAACCAGGAATACTACAAATGGGAAAAACCTTAACCTGAAACTCAGGTTTTACGCAATATAGACAATAGTGATTGTGATTAAACACTTAATGACAATTGTTGTAGAAAATATGGCAAAGTGAAATTAGAATATATGTTTTTTGTGAGTATTTAACCTTGTATATTATTTTCTAATCGCTAATTGTTAATTGAACACATCTATGTGAGGAGAGTTTGATCCCACAATACTTAGACCAGATCACAAATGGACAATATTAGAAATAATTTAGCACAAATAAGATAAATTCAATAAGCAAAAATAAAAGACAATCAAGGCAAATAATGAACCCAAATAAGTGTGGCATGTAAGACAACCCAAGTTCAAACTTACAAAGATAACTAATTGCTTTGGTGAATTACCAAAACCATACAAGTTACTAAGCGGCCTTAACCTTAATTCACTTAATTCTCTAATGTGAACAAATTAAATACAAGAGGACTAAGTGAAATGTGCAATCAAATGAATCATAATTAAAACAAGCACACAATAGAGCGAAGACACATGAGATTTTTCAAGAGATTTAGAATTGATACTTCTCTGTTCTGGGCCACCAAGTTGTTCAGTTGGTAAATCTTCTTTGGTTTACTATGGCAATTAACTTGTTCATCTTACAAACAATTACAAAGACTCCTTCACAAGCACCCACCAAGTGCCAAGGAGCCTTGCACTCCTTATTACACCCTTGGCGCTTCCAAAAAGAACCAAGTGTCAAGGATCCTTGCAACCTACAAGCCTTTCTTCTCAAGCAACACCAAGCGCTAAGGAGTCTTGTAACCAACAAATCCTTCTGCACAAGTATGAATGCCAAGGAATCTTAGAACTAGCTCTTAACACCCTATGAGTCACCGCCAATTGAAGCCAACCTTCCCTTATCAAGCTCACACCTTGAGTTAAAAGTGTGTTCAATGTAAACAGCTTTCTTCTATATGTCAAGTGCTCATACACACTCCTAACACCTTAAGAGATTATAAATCAAACTCACAAACTTGAGTCTTTACTCTATATAACCCTCTTTTGATATTTACACAATCAAATCATTACTAATACAAGCTAATAGGTAAATCCAATCCTAACATAAGATTGTGCTTCCAACAACTTCCAAGTGATTTCTAGGGATTTAACACTAGCAAGAGATATTCAAAACATCACCCTCCCAAGGCCATATTTATAGATCTTGGAGTCCTCTCCCAAAGAGTAGTTATTAGGGTTCAAATCCTCAAAGTTTTTTTTCAAAAACTAGTTTTGACAACTTTTCCCTGATGATCAACTACCAAACAACTAATCAAAGGTCTGCCCATCATCAACTTATACTAGCCATACTCTCTTTGGTTCCTCTTTGGTTACCGATCCTACCTGCCGAGGACACTCCACGAGCTTCATTGAACTTCTTTCTGCTAGTGAAGTGATGATCGGTCACCAAAGCACACTCTAAGTCGTCCATGACTTCAAATCTCCTTCGGCCACGTCAACCCTAGGGTTGTTATAATGACCTGGCCTAAAGTACAAACTAATGAACTTAAGTGATATCTTCAAAAGTGATTACCTGAAATAGAAGATCTATAATCTATTTTCATTAGTAAATATGATCATATTAGATCTACGAATAAATTGAGGTTATCACAATCCACCCACCTTAGGAAGACATTCATAGCTAGCCCTAACTATTATCCTTCTTGGCCCATAGTTAGTTGCCTAGCCTACATCTTTAGCTCAGTCCACCATCTAAGATAAAACCAAGTTACTTCTGATATCATCTGTAAAGACCCAACCCGATGTGCAAACTAATGGGCTAAGTGATCTTTTCAAAAGTAGTTAAGCAAAATATAAGATCTATAATTCATTCTCGGTAAGGAACAAGATCTTACCTCAATAGGTATTAGACATAAGACTAAGTTGAGGTTATCACAATTGCCCACACAGTTTTCGGTTGTCAAAACCTCTGCAGAAGGTCTATCAAAGTGTGACGTTTAACATCCACCAATCAAGCCCTAGATCTCCAGTTGTTGAAGACCCCGGCAAAAGTGTACCGGTGGTTAAAAACAATTCTTCCTTGACCAAAACCTTGCATCTTCAGTTGTCGACGTCCCAGCCAAAGGACTGTTGATCCTTAGCAACCTTTGACTCTTCCTTTAGTTTTCCAAGCTAGATTTCTGGTGTTGGTTGCTAGATATTCCCATCATTATACATAAAGAGTTTGAAGTGTTATCACATCAAAAGAAAGTTTAAAACTTATTACTTCTTCCAAATACTGGTTAGGGTTACGGAAATTGAGTGAGAGGAGGTAGGCAGGTTATGACCGACTTAAAATAATAATGCATGACTAATGTTTAGGGGTAATTTATGTTCTTTTTTATTATAAATATTTATGATATATGATGTAATTCTATTGATCTTGATGCGAGTAAAAATAAATGATTGACCCATGAAAGTATGAATAAGGTATGAATTATGTGTGCTTTTGATTACGATGTTAAAGTTATTCCATTCATGTATGTCATGACATTCATGCACAATCATGTAAGCTAGGATGGGTAATGATAATAAGCTTATGTGATTATTAAAGCTAGGGGCATGTTGCAGATGTGTACAAGGACTTTGCCATGATATCCAGGTCCGTTTAGTTGTTATTTGGGGAGCTTTAGGATCTCTGATATATTTGATTAGCCGGTTTAGATGTACACTTAGTCGATTGTTTCGAATCGAAAACAAAACATATGATATGATTATGTAAAATAAGAAGTAGATGAAATAAAATATACGACTAAGACATATCTTATATTTTTACGGTTTAAGTTAGACACTAGACTCAATATATATATACTAGTTAAAGTTTAAAACTTTTTATATTTTTACGGTTCGGACCTACATGTTTATGATTAGAATTTACTAGGATATAATTCTTTATAAGTAATTGATTGTAACGGAAGTGGAATACGATCTAACAAAATTGTACTTGATATAAATGTCCAATCATTTATCATATACCAATTATTATGCAGACTAGGCTTCAGACTCGTGTTTTATTTTAACAACTCGTGTTTTATCATAATGTTCTATTCAATTATTATCTACTATTGTAGACCACTAGAAAAATTACACTCATCCAAAGTTCTACTCTAACTTAAGGAAAGCAAAAATTTTCTTCTTGCTTTTGCAAAGCAACGTGCCGAGCAAAGCAAGAATAAAGCCAAAGATATCCTCATTAAGCAAAGGCCTTAGCAAATTCTTTTTCTCTGGAGTGAATGGTGGATACCTAAGTTCTATATCCCCTCCTAAGCCTCTGAACATCACAGCCTTCTTATGGCTGAATGCTTCAAATGAGAACTTGCCATGATAGCATCCCATGCCACTCTCTCCAACTCCTCCAAAGGGTAATGTTGGCGTTGAAAGCTACATTCAAACAAGAACGTCATCTATGTTATTATTGTATTATTATAAGAAAATAAACCACGTATTACAATGCAACTTTGCGAAACTGAAAAGAGGAAATAAAAAGAGAAAAAATGGTTGGTATTACAATAGATAAAAAGGAAAAAGGTTTTTAATGAGAAAGAGAACAAAATAAACTAAAATATAAAAAAAATGTAGAACAATTTATTGACTTACTTAGTAAATGATGTAGAATTTTTTAATTTATAATTATGCTATAAGGTATACATATGATATTGCATTTCATAATATTTTAATTAAAGTAAGTTATGATATTTTTTTATAAATATATGTGTCACACAGATAAGCAACTAGTTCATTGATTGAAGGGCAGATTTCCATAGTAAATTAATGTCATCCCATTTGGGTTGTCTCAAATCCCAACTTAACATACGGAGAAATGAAGAATTGTAATCTGGCTAATAATAATGGTAAATTAGATGACATAAATCTAAGTTCTATTTGGGAAGTTCAAGAAATATACATGTAAGCAGGTGTCATTTATCAGCATTCCTCCAGCAGAGATGGTTTCCACGAATTTCTGTTCCAGCTTTTTGTCTGTGGTGAAGAGGTAAGCTGCAAGGGGCTTTGGTTTTGACTCTATTATATCAAAACTCTCCTCCAATTTGTCCACCTGATCGTTAGATCAATATAAATTAACAAGGAAAATGTAAACATGCGGATTCGGAATAATGAATTATTGGAAGATTATACGAAGACCAATATTAAATGTGCTGCTAACCGTAACAATTGGTAGTAGGGGCCCAAATATCTCCTCATTCAATATTAAAGAGTGTTTTGGTACGTCCAGCAAAATGGTGGGTGCAATGTATCTGCATTTGTTTATCAATTATAATTAGCAACCTGGTGATCGATCGATATTGATTGATTCTCCTCCAAATAAAATTTGTTATTCCTTATGGTAATGAAATAAAAAACAATTATGGGCGCTTACAGGGAATTTTCATCTCGTTGGCCACCATGTACAACTTTGTCACGGACGTCCACTTCATCAAGGAGATGTAGCAAGCGTCTGTAATGACTGGAGCTAACAATGCGTGAAAGGTCTTCAGAATGAACTGGGTCCTCTCCATAGAAGTTCTTAAGCCAGATCTTGAACTCATTAATCTACAAAGTTGAAATTTGTGAGGGCTTATTTACTATATTAGCAAGAATGAATGATCCAATCAAAATTTGACGCCATCATTAATGTGCTAATTAAGATCTTATAAATAAGCTACCAGTTTTGGAGCAAATGCTTTTGTTGTTATAATATAATCTGGAGCAATGCAAGCTTGCCCATTGTTGCAGCCCCATTTTCCAGAGATTATACGCTTCACAGCAACCTTCAGAGACAAAATTGGCATTAGAATTATTAAAGAATCTTAATCAACTTTTGCAAACAAAATAACAAGTTCTTACCTCTAGCTTTATATTTGAATCAACAACAACAGGAGATTTGCCTCCAAGCTCCAATACAACTGGAGTGAGGTGCTTTGCTGCCGCAGCCATCACAAGCCGACCAACTTTGCCATTACCTGCAAATCGAGATCTCTCATGTCTCAATGAGTTGTTGATTGCCACCGTTAGCAGTGATAAGATAACTCCACGTATTTCATACGTTTCAGAACTATCCTTAATCAATTCCTTTTAGGAAATAGTTTTAGCCACAACCCTATCGTGTACTTGGCAAACGTGCCTTTTGAAGAACACAATCACTATAGCAAGAATACTTAATTTAAAAGAGAATTTTTATAAGTTATAACTTGATAATGAAAATTGCCCGTTTATTGGGTAATATACATGTTCTATTAAGTGGATAATTTTCTGTTACGAGTGAAGACTTTGCCTATGGGTTTGAGATACTTGTCATACTTAAATACAAAAAATATCATGGGCACAAAAATTGATCTTTACTCAAACCGGATAATAGAATTAGCCCAAATACTTTGAATTAATAATGTAACTAGCGTGTGGGAAAAAAATTGTCTTTATTTAATCAGAAAATAAAATTAGCCCAGATCCTATGAAATGATGTATTTAGTTGAAGCTAGGTTACCTGTATAGAATATTTTGTCCCACTGTTGCTCCAGAAGAATAGCAGTTTCTACAGCTGAACCTTCAACAACTTGTATGGCGCTGCTGTCAAGATATTTGGGCAACAATGTTGCAAGCAAAGCAGAAGTGGCAGTTGCAACTTCTGATGGTTTCAACACAACAGCGTTTCCAGCAGCTATTGCTCCCACAATCGGATCAATAGCCAACACTGCCACACATAGACAGTCTCAATTAGAATTTCGGAGTACGATCATATGTAAAATACATCAATACAAAATACATATATACCTGAACATGACAATGTAGCAGTGATATAAAACTTCATTCTTTAGTACTAAGTACTTATATTTTAAGAACTGTATATGTTATAAAAAATATTATTTTTTAAAATCTA
Source organism: Piper betle (assembly GCA_033002965.1). NCBI lineage: Eukaryota > Viridiplantae > Streptophyta > Magnoliopsida > Piperales > Piperaceae > Piper > Piper betle. The sequence goes on along the minus strand of JAURVB010001633.1, from coordinate 49,230 downwards.
AGCTATGGTGAGTTAATATGGGGCATATAATAATGAATGCACTATGAAAAATGGTTGTTTTTTAGGCTTTAAAGAAATGGTCGTGGACAATAGTATCAATTTTCTCTGCGTCTTCTCCACGCTAATTTTGACTGTGGACAAAACTAGTCATTTGTCTCTATATTAAAAGATATTTTAACATAGCGATAATTTTTTATCTTTTCTCCTTGGAGTTAAACAAAAAGATTAGAAACTTTTCCCCACACTTTTTTCCACCTTTTGTCGGTGGGGAAAAAGTATGAAATTGATATTCTCTCCTTCCAATATCTCTAAATCTAAAAGAAATCTAAGGTTTTATTTTTTTACATCCAAATTGGAATGGACAACAGAAAGTCTTTTTTTTTCCGCATTGATGGTAAATTTTCCTATATATGGAGCAAAATATGGAGGGCACAGAATAAGGTGTAAATACGTACTGAAAGGATAGTTCCAGGCTGAAAGTATGAGCACAACGCCAAGCGGTTCTGTTACTATTTGCGTCAAAGAAGGGCTACTTGCCCATGTTGGTTTAACCTGCATAAACAAAAACATTAACAACTATAATTTGTTACCATGAATGAAAAGTGCAGAAGGTTGAACAATGAATATCATGGGGAATTATATAAGTAGTAAATATATTGGTATTCACCTTCTCTGGTTTCATCCAATTCTTTAGCTCCTTGATCGCCAGTTTACAAGAGGCCTTTGTTATTGCAATCTATGCAAGTGAGGAGAAGCATGTACAACAATAGTCAAACATGTACATCAATGATTAACAATGAACACATATAATAATAAATTTTATAGAAATTAAATTTTTTTATAGGGTGGTCTAGTCTGTGGGAATTCGTATTTCTTTTTCATATTAATATCAAGTCAATTGAAACATTTTGCATAAAAAAGGGGGAAAAGAATCTCCCATGTAGCATAAGTTTTTTCTTTCCTTTTTTCCACAAACAAAATAAACCTCCTATTTTTAAATACCATATCATTCTGTTAATGATCCCTCTTCAAATCCGACACAGTTTAGGGTTTTGTATGCTATTGCAATTAGTACACATTTTTTAACATTAAATTTTCTTAATATTCTTCATTGTTTTTAAGAAAATTGCCATATTTCAACCTATGTTTAATTAAATATTGATGACGAAAAATATTTTACTATCCAATAAAATATATTATTTATAATTTTAAACTCGGGTTGAATCTCATTGGACTAATTTGGACTAAATATACATGTATTTTAATTCAGTTTTATGCCAAGTAAGGTATATAAAACTTTAATGTAGCACACTTTAAATAAAAAAATTTACATAGAAGAAGAAATGAGAATCGATGGTACCTCAGACATCAAGACCTCAAAGTGCGGTTTCTTAAGGTCAGAATGAAGAGCGTCACATATCTGAGACTCACAATCATTAATAAGTAAGAGCAATAACTTCAACTGGGTGATCCTCCAATGGTAATCCTTCGTTTTCCCACTTCTAAAAACTTCCTGTAACTTATTCATCATCCCATCCGCTTGCTCCCGGCTGATTAATGGTCTAGTCCCAAACATTGGTCCCATATATTGATTGGTGGCTTCTTCTTTTTTTCCACTAGTTATAAATTCTTCCTGCCAACATCCAAATTGTGATACCATTATTTGGGAAGATCAATTGGGTCTTATATATTTATGATATGATTAGAATTTACTCGACTTAGAATTTCTATATGTTATAAATTGTAACTTGTATGGGAGATACGTGTAAGCTCCTAAGTAAACAAGTGTTTGATTTACCAACAACGATGCTAAAATAAAAGAATAAAGTTCACAATAATATATCCGCAAAATCAATATTGAACGCAATTCAGCTGAAAGTCTATTTTATGGGATACACCAAATTATTTACCAAGTCAAATTACAAAATACAAGAGAAAACTTAGGAACCCTAAAAAGCTGAAAAATATTCCTAGAAAGCTGTATCTGATATATTAAAAAACCCAAGAGACAACACCACTTTTTCCTATTGTCTCTCCACTTCTCCCTCTTCTTGGATCCCTCTCTCTATCTCCTCAGCAAATGAGATAAAACCCCTAAGGAAACTAAGGTTCATTAGGAAACTAGGATTCATTATGATGATATATTAAAAAACGTTAGAAAACTCTCGTGCGTTCTTGGACGAAGGAAATCTCCAACTAGGAAATAAACTTGTATTTGGATTTTAGACCCAAATACGAAATAATCTCACAACTAGTTTAAGTATTTTTATAGTTTAGACTTCCATATAACTCCAATCAATTTCCATTTCAACTTGAACTCAGCTATCTTACTTGTGGGTAGCTTTGCTTTATAATTCCTACGTACTTACCTAGGAGTTATAAATCAAACTAATAAACTTAATACAATCTAGCATAATTTTACTTGATATAAATGTCTAATCTATTATCAGATACCAATTATTAAATGCACTTGGTTTCGGAGACATGCATATTTTAACAATTGCAGCTGGCCTAAAACAAAAACAATTGAGATTGCTCTTAATTTATTTTTTCAACTAGCACATCAAACAACACAAATGAGATTAATGCTTAGTCATTTTTCAAAAAAAATATTATACAATTAGATAAAATTTATTAAATAGTAATATTTGTGGATACATATTTGCAGAAAATCTAATTAATGTCTTCCATAATTGTTTGGATAATATAAATAAAGAGAATATTGAATTAGATAAATCTCTCAAAATTATTATAATCATGAATGAATTATAAAAAAATTCATGAATTATTAATTTTTGCAAATAAATTTCAGCAATTAAAATTTTAATATATTAACATAATTGTGAGTCATTAATTAGGGAAAAAATTCTGAAAATAGTAGTTTTTGTTAAAAAAATTGAAATAAATTGAAATAGTACAGTCCAAAATTCTTATTAAAATTGTGAGCAGAATTATGATCAATATATCCCTCTAATATTTTCTTGAAAATTTTTATTGAATTTTAGAGGTTCTTCAAAGTATATAATGATCTCCTTCCAAATATAAGATTTCTACTTTTGATAAATATATGTTTTCTGGTATCTTCTTAATATCTCCTACACTTCTTTCTTTTCCTAATGACTCTTCCAAATAGAAAATCTTCTAATTAAATGTAAGATTCATACTTTTGCCTGCTATAAGACCTGCCATGTATATCTTCCTAAGATATACATGCACCTGATCACTTCTTTATTTTCCTAAGAAATATATAATACACAGGTCTATAAAATCTTTTTCCTTATTCTACATTCTTCAAAGTTGGTCTATGCCAATTTTTTTACAGTAAATTCTTCCAAACTACAACTAGGTATTTGTGTTTTGAATATTTAAATACCACTATTATCTCTATTCTTCTTAAATTAATTATTTTCTTATGAAAATAGAGTAGTATATTGACCAATTTATATACATTATACATACATACACTACATAGATACGTACATATGTACATAGTGTGTGTGTGTAAAAGCCATTATTTCAATTGAGTTCCATATTGTTTTAGAAAGATTATTATTTTAATTTTATTAAACTTAATTACTGATATTTATTTGCAGAAATCAGTAATTTTTTAATTTTCATCTATTTAATATATCATTGTTATTTTTAGAGATTTTATCTAATCGCATATTCACTTTATAGTTTAAAAAAATGTTATTTTTAAAAATTTTATATAATTAGAGGGCCTTTTTTAAAATAAAATAAAATAAAATGCTAGCGCATTGTGGTTTAATATGCTATACTAAAATATTGACAGTATAAGTCCATCCATGGTGGCATCACCAGATATCATTGAAGCTAGCTCATATCCACTTTTTCAGGAAAAAAATAAATTAATTGTATCTAATTAAAGATAAAATAATACTTAATGCAAAAATCTGGAGTGGAAGCTGTACGTACACAAATTCAAGAACAAACTAATAGCTATCGCCAAAAAGATGCCAGGAGTGAAAGATAGTACTGGCCCGGAAGATTATATTACAAAAGTTAACGACTTTCTCTATGGGACGAAATATACAAACAACCGTCATCAAAGTATCAAGTGCCTAAGCTTATGGGAGCAATATATATACTTTTATAAGGAACGAAACATGCATATGCATTATCTTCATTGACACATGAGAATGGTACTGAACATCGAAAAAACCATATTACCATACGTACCGGCCTCCCTGTGTAAAGACGGATCCACTCCAATGGATTGAAGAACCCAATATTTATAGTTTTTTCCAATGGATTAACGAACCCAATATTTATAGTTTCTTTTATAACCGCATGGGATTCCTATTTACAGTTGGAAAGGAACAAATATCTTATACTCATTCCTAAGTCACCTTGACTTTTGTCTCTATAGTGCGTTCCTCTTCTTTTTTAATTTTGGTGAAAATTAATTAATGTAATAATGAGTAAATTAAATATTTTTCCTAAGGCTTAATTAAGGTGTGCATTATATATGTAGACGCTTATGGCCTAACTATAAAAGAATTTTAAAATCATGTGGGTACTTTCCTAATCTTTTAATGGGTAGTTCAATTCCTTCCTTATCAAAAGCATTGTCTTTTAGTATTTGTTATCCGGTTCGATAATGTTCTACATTTGAAACTTATTAATAACAAGTCGTTGACCAATGTAATGCATGACTCAAGGATTCGAAACAAAACCTAATTCTAAAAGAAATCAAAGCAAATCATAATTACAATAGAAAATCATTAAAGGATTCGAAACATATCCTTATTATAAAAGAAAATTAAAATTTTTACAGATAGAAAATAAAGGTAGTATTGTAAAATAATTATAGGACATGTGGTAGAACCGTATCAAAAGTCCTCAGTTTTATATATTAATATAGATAGATATTAAGAATATGTTAAATTTATTTAAGTAAATGCTATTTCATTATTCTTTAAAAAATAATGAATATTTATTTTGTTTTAACAAAAATAATTTTAATTTTACCAAATAAATATTTTAAATAATTAGTTGAAATTTTTTAAGGGTTTATAATGTGGGTAGAATTATTCTCCAAATATATATATATATATATATATATATATAATGGCATTTATTTAAGGGTCATCATTGGCTATTGCCATGTCAAAGTTCCGGTGGAAGATGTCAGCATATATATGCCTTGTTTACTCTGTGTTTTTCATCCTATGTGGTATGTGACGGCGATTCATACAAAGGATATGATGAATACTACCACTAAATAAATGTTTTTAAGTGAATGATAACAATAAAATTTATTGATTTTGTGACTATTTGATCTTTTCGGGGTACTAGAAATATTGATCTCGAGTTAGGGTGCATATAGATTTTGATATTATAATAATCTTATGAAATATAAGCAATACTCTTGTGACTAATTGTAATTTATATTTTTTCAAACTATATAGAGGCGTTTAACACTGGCAAATTAGTTCATGACTCTGGAATTATTGTGTACAAAAAGAATATTTTTTTAGTCATTGTAACATAATAATTTTTGTCTGTGTATTTCAGGCCAGAAGTTCAAACATAGGACAAGGGTGGCTTAGGGAATGACAAGTCATTAAAATTTTGTCATTTATAATCAAATGAATCTTAATTTATGATATTTGCTCCAACTTTTTTTATTAGGTGTTGATGGAAACAAAAAGAAAAAAAGGAGAAGAAGAATGTAATGACTCTAAACATATTGACAACTCCATTCTCCTCCCCATGGGCATGCTGTGCATATGATAGTCAAAACATATGCATGGTCTAGACCTATCTGTCAAGAAAATAAAAGAATTTTAAGGGCAAAATTAACTAAGTTGGTAGATAGTGATATTCACAGGATATATATACCTTAGAAATATTTCTACATGGATTTTAAGATTATTTCGTGGGGTTATACTTTCCCCTATTACCCATGACAACATTAAGTATACTCTACAACTTGTCATGGGCAAAAATAAAAAAATTTTGTAGTGAGTTTATCTTATTGGGTCTATCGATAAGATTTGAAAATAATTATTTGTCTCTTACATAGGTAGTATATTGTACGACATCGCTTAGTTTATCTGTAAAAATAATATTATCATTTTTTGTCATAATATTATAATTACAATGCACTAAGAGCAAACAATTTTCAAGTGTTACATGGTTAGAAATATGGTGAGTAAGATTTTGTTCATTTTGGTGTACTCACCAACTTGCCTAAAAGACTCAACTTTAAAGAAAAAGGGGAAATCAAAGAGATTGTTAAACAATAGCAATCCTACAAATTACCAAATTTTAACAACAAAATTATAACGTGTAACACTTCCCTTTATTTAAGCTATTTTAGAATAGGCACACAAGCCCCCAAAAAATTAGTTTCATATCTAACACCTCATAGAGTAAGATCCATCTATATACAAGTGATAGTTCTTCAACTTTGTTCACCAACTATGAAACAAATCTTTTAGGCCTATCAATTTATGTTAATTATATGGGATGATGGAAAGATAGCCACCGCTGAAAAAAATGAATTTGACGGACGTGCTTATAGATACTCATTTCCATTAACCAATTTTCAAAAGGATGACGGAGGCCTTGTCAATTTGTAGTAATTTGATCAAGTCATTATAACGACAAAGTTCTTATAAATTAACTATATATGGGATTAAAAAATATATATCTTTATGAAACTTTTTTAAAAGATATTAAATCACAACTTTCTGTAAGCAAAGAGATATTAACTAATTACTAGATAAACAAATAATACATATGGGATTAAAAAAATATCCAAAGTTGTAATGGATGCATGACATTAAATCTGACCATTTAAAGATAAAACCATAAAAAATCTTCACCTTCTGATGACGACGGCAATAACAACTATGATGATAATGACAACAAAAATTTCGAGGAGAAAAATAAAATTAATGATGAATAGTATTATAATAGTATATGAATTTCTTCCTTACTCTCATTAGGATTTAGGGGTTGGCATGGGTTGATCATGAGTGATTGACTTCTCATCTTCAAAGTTTCTTCCTCCTTCTTAAATATAATATGATCATTATAAGAAAAAAGAACTTCAAATTAGGAAATAAGTAATTAATTATTAAACAGAGCTGTATTTGTGATATACGAGTTATATATATTGATCTTTATAAACTTCTTTAATATTATATTATATATTAGAAAATTTTATTACAAAAAATTCTTTCTTTTAATACTAAGAATATATACTATATAAAAAGTTTCATTTCATTATCTTATACTAATATAAATTTTCATAGTGTAAAAAGTTAATTAGTGCCCTAAAAGTTCTTTCTTTTAAGCATGATCAATGTCATTAGTAAAGTTATATAAAATGACGATCGTGCACTTAAATTGTTCATAATCTCATTATCAAACAGTGCTAAAAAATTCAAAGATTGCTCCATTATGATGTTTAACACACTCAAAATATAAAAGTCAGACGATTAATTCTTACAAATAAGAGAAAATAAGAAATATGGTAAAGCATTTATTTTTAAAACATAATATTTTAGTAGGTACTTAGAACATGAAAAAAGGATTGAAACTAATTCAAACCTTATTCAAGCTAATCTAGAATGGGCTTTGAATCGGTTTAGATCAACTTAATTCATATTTTGCTTAATCAATTCAGCCGTCGATTTCGATTTTACAAAAATGAGCAAAGAACTAATTTTACAACAATTTTGTCTAAAGAAAATATAACAATGATAATTTCCTAAAATAAGATGAAATCATCAATGGTATATAAATGTCTACACAACAATAGTTCATAGTACATATTATCATATAAAACTTTGATAATCATAATAATTTAAGCTATGATACGAAAATTTTGAAAATTATGATTTATCTTAAACAATTCACTCAAATTTTCACAACCATTAATGGATAATTAAGAACTATAATGACAAGGTGAGGAGAGGAGACTTGCCCAGACGACTACAGGTCAGTGATTGTAGGGAAGTGAGTAAGTATTAAGCATCGAATTTTGTTGTCCATTTGGTGGCAAAAATTGTCACCGAAATTTTCTTAACAAAATTTTGGTGGCAGAAAGCTATTGTTCCATTTGTGCTATGTGTACAACAAAGGCAAGGAAGAGGCCTGAGTATGAAGACAAATTCAAGGTTGCTCCAATGACCATATATTCTAAACCTTCAACATGCTCATTCATCAAATTAATACATTAGAGAAGATTAAAACTTTCTAAGAACTTTACATGATTTTGGATCACTTGTCCATGGTACAATTCACATGGTATCTTTTGTTGATAGTTTAACATACAAAATCATTAAACTTCTTGTTATGTGTTTTAACAAGACAAATCACTAAAGTACAAAAGATAGAGAAAACACTAATTTAACGTGGGACCTCCAAAATAAGAGGGAAACACAAACCATCCACTATAATAAATAATAAGTTTACTTATTGGGCAAAGCCAATACATCATCTTCATCGTCTGGTTTAAACAAAACTTATTTAATCATCATTTCGCAATGTTCTTCTTCAAATGGAACTTACATATTTCCAACTAAGACACTTCTCCAATTAGGAAAGACCATAATCTCCATCTAGACGAGACAATTTAATTATAAAACTTACAATCTACAATTGGAATATACTCTAATTAGGATACCCTCATTCTCCAACTAAAGAAAATACTCTAATTGAGAATAACATATATCTCCACCTCGATAAGACACATTACACAAGAAGACGCACACTTTGTGAGAAGAGATTCTTCCTCCTCAAAGAGAGAGGGAAAGTTACACTGCAAAACCTCATAGTAAAGTACATAATGACATACACCAGGCTCAGTTGTACACTACACAACACATATATACAACTCAACTAAATAGTTACATATAATGGATACAAAATACTATACACGAGATACGGTTCACCTAATGGATACAAAGAGCCAATACCACTCTCACCAATGAATTTATTGTTCATTTTTTATAATTCTTCTCAATTTTCTCGTCTCTTTGAGTAACTTTGCGTATTTATGGCTTCATATGTAACTGTACGCTTTGTCACATCCATCATGTGATGTGGGATTCCAACATCTTCAATATCCCCTCTTGTTCATGGCCAAACTCACTGATTGCTATCTCCAACAACACTGCAAATTGAGGGTGTCCAAAGTGCTTCCTATGCACCAAAACCGTCACCCTCTCCCTCCCTGATCCTACCAGCATTGGCACGTAGCCCTTTGGCATGGCCCAGTCACTGCTACAGTTGTTACCATCGCAGCCCAACGCCAATCACCTATATTCAGCTGTGACCCTCCCGTTCTTCCCCGTCCCTCCTCAATAATCTTGTTTTAATACTCCCCTTATCAGCCTCACAAGCAGCCCTCCTTCCTATATACCCACATAAGAAACCAAGTAGGTTGAGTACATCACTGAAGTTGAAGAATGTGCAGTGCACTAATATCGTTGGTCAGTAATGTTGAATGGTAAGTATCTTTGACTTTGATGAGGGCATTACACATTGTAGAGTTGTAACAGGCTATTGAAGTGTGTGAGTGATCTGCTAGATGGTGCTAGGAAATGAACTGAAAGAGATACGAGTGGTTGAAGATACAAAAGAGAAAACCCATCTCTGTTAAGAAAACACTGCTATCAAGCTATTGATGATGTTATCCATCTCTGAGATGTTGACCCTCTGCTTTCAACAGCTTTTCCAAAGTCTTTATAGTCGTCCTTTTCAATGGTAGGGGGCTGCAATTAGGCACACCACCTCTTCATTTCCACTGGCATGGTAGGGACTCAAGATTGGCATTTGAGATTGGCAAGGACCCAATTTTTAGTTTGTTACAGGATTTGGACAGGTAGGCATGGAAATGGCTTAGGATGGTAGGAACGAAGTTCAGGAGAGGATTCACTGAGCATGAATGACTTTTGGAGGGACATGAAACGAGAAAGAAAAATTTTGCATGCAAATGTGACGCTAGGGGTCAGTATAACTTAAATTGGAGCATGCATAAATGCAGTGTGGAGAAAATATTTCCTCAAACAACAATCAGAAATGACTCTAGATGAGGTAGTTAGCAATTAAACAAAATGCAATTATGAATGTGAGAATGTGTTGTGCAGTGTGGATATGGGTGAGGATCGATGATACTTTAAAAGGGGATTTGTCCCTATTTGTGTACCAAACCTACGGACAAGTGTTATCAAAAGATGTCCTCACTTGTCCTCATTGATAAGGCAAGTACCCTGCTTAGGAATGTTTTGGACCTGTAGTTCTTATTTGTGCCCGTTACAATAAAAACAATGACATTCACGCTCAAATGTTTTGTTGTACGAAATTATTATTATTATTATTATTATTATTATTATTATTTATTATTATTATTATTATTATTATAATACATGGCCATTTCGAGACCATGAGTAGCCATGGATTGAAGAGGCACTTAGTGCTTCAAAATTTCTATCACATCTTTTCTATATTTCTAGCCTGGGATTCAATCCTATGAATATTAATTTGCACATAATCGAACCCAATAGATGTCTTATAATTTCTCTATCATTAATTATTTTTTATTTTCAAACTAGGCAAGAAATAGACAAATATAGCTTGGGAAGAAACCAAATTATCTCGCATTAACTAAAAGCTTACATACAATAACTTCTATAATCTTAAATCTCATATTTTTAGCTGTTTCATGCTTCTTAAATTTATATATATTTTTTGATAGGGAAGTACTAAGAAAAACATGTATATTATTTGAGGGAGCTTCTTAGATATATATATATATATATATATATTAAGAGGCATATCATATAGGTAAAAAATTTTCTATGCTGCATTACAGGTAAGTTTTCTATGCTTAAATTTTTTTACAGCCGTTGGATTTCTATCCAACGGCTGTAAAAAATATCCCGCGTTTCTCTGATTTCTCCCGCTTGGCTCTGTTTCTCCCGCGTCGTCTGCTCACTCCGTTCATCCCACGACACCACCGTGCAGCACACTGCCCGGATGAAGGTGGGAGGCATCAGCATGGGAGTCCGGTGAGGAGGCGGTTGCGGACTCCACCGTTGGCATCATCTCGATCGACGCCGCCGCCAACGCCGAATAAGTTGAAGGGTCTGTTTCTCCCGGAGTTGTGTTGCGTTGGTTCCTCTGTTTCTCCTAGGACGCCACGCAGGACGGCCGGCGGGACGCGTCGTCATGGGAGTCCGGTGAGGAGGCATGGGAGCATCGTTAGCATCGCCTCGATCGACGCCGCCGACGCCGTCGAAGTTGCCTGCTTTGTTTCTCCTGGAACTGTGCGGCGGCGTTGGTTCCTCTGTTTCTCCCGTGACGCCACGCAGAACGGCCGGCGGGAAGAAGGCGGGAGGCGTTGGCATTGGAGTCCAGTGAGGAGGTGGTCGCGGAGTCCTCTGTTGGCATCGTCTCCATCAACGCCGTCGAAGTTGCCTGCTTTGTTTCTCCTGGAACTGTGCGGCGGCGTTGTTTGCTCTGTTTCTCCCGTGACGCCACGCAGAACGGCCGGCGGGAAGAAGGCGGGAGGAGTTGGCATTGGAGTCCAGTGAGGAGGTGGTCGCGGAGTCCTCTGTTGGCATCGTCTCCATCAACGCCGCCGACGCCGATTGGCTGCTCTGTTTTCGACGCTCTGTTTCGCTATTGCTTCTCTGATCCGGCGTGTTCTTGCTGGCGGAGTCCGGCTTCGCTTTCTTCCGGCCGAATAGCGCCTCCGACGACGATCTCAGCGCTGGCCTCTCCTTTCCGGTGAGCGTTGGCTTCTTCCTCCTCTGATCCGGCTGGTTGCTTGTTCCTCTGCTTCTCTGCTCTGACCCCAGCGCACTCTTGCCGGCGGAGTCTGGCTCTGATTTCTCCGGGCCGGATAGCACCGCCGACGACGACCTCGGCGCTGGCCTCTCCGTTCCGGTGAGCATTGGCTTCTTCCTCCTCTAATCTGGCTTTGGCTTTGGTTTGTCTGATGTTTTGGGCTGGATACATTATGATATGGAAATTTGAGATGGTTGAAATTTGGTCCGCTGCATCCGTGAGGCGATGAAATTTGTTCCAATTAAATTGGTTTTCTGTTATCGATTTAAATCGGATTGGCGGCGATCCGATTTAAAAAATAACGTGAATCGGCTAGGCCCGAATCGGTCTACGAATCGGCTCGAATCGGCCGAATCGGCTGGCGGCGGGGAGGCGATGGGCGACCGGGGGCGGGGGCGAGGCTGGGGGGCAACGGCGGCGTGGGACGGGGTGGCGACGGCAAGCGGCGAGGGAGGCGACGAGGGCGGTGAGGCGGGGCGGGGCGAGCTGCGAGGGCGGCTTCGGGGCGGAAGGCGAGGAGGGGGGAGGGCGACGGGGCAATAGGGCAGCGAGGGCAGTGACGGGGCGGGACAGGGGCGAGGGGGGCGACGGGGCGATAGGGCGGCGAGGGCGGCTGGGGAGAACGAGGGATGAAATATAAGTGGCATTCTCGTAATTAAAAGTTGACTCGAGTCCGACTCGAGTAAAAATAATAACTAACTCCAAATAATTTTAAAAAAATCTAAAAAATATTAAAAATATCATAAAATATAATACATATTATAACATGAAAATTACATCAGAATGACATATTCTATACTAATAACCCACTAATTTTGATTAAGTTGAAATTTTTGTATAAGACCGATTTAGGCCGATTCAACTGAACCGATTCTTGACCGATTTAGATCGATTCCGATTCCGACTCCTTCGAAAACCGATTCCGATTTCGATTCCGATTTTTACAACCATGAATTAAACTGGTGGCTTAGTTTTTTTGTTGTAGATTAAATATATAATCAGCGAATGGTAAATTTTTAATTGCAGGTTTTTGTCAATATTTGATTTTTTTTTTGAGCAGGTAGATTGATAAGGCAACGCCGACGGCTTTGAAGGAGAGCAAGCCATTGTGAAATAGTTGGACTCCGGCAAGGGAATTCAATACCGAAAAATAATTGGTTTGGTCTTGTTCTTCAAGTTGATTTAGATTTTCCTATTTTGTATATCTGATGGAAGAAAATAGCAGCATTGGATATACTGACGGGAAAAATGTCAGTAGTTCCATAGAAGAAAATGAAGATCAGATACATGATTTGTGGTTGGCTCAACATGAAATGCAGACTACAGAAGAAGATTGTGGGGAAATTGAAGAATTTGACAAGATTAGTGAAGATTTTGACGAAACACAAGTTGAAGGTGAAGGCGTACAAATATCCGAATCGTTTATAAATATGACCCCTTGTTTGGGCATGGAATTCTCTTCAGAAAAAGCAGCATATGATTTTTACAACCAGTATGCAAGAAGACAAGGGTTTAGCATTCGAAAGGGTGGGTTTTATCGTTCGAGAAAGACGAACTGTATCATATCTCGAAAATTAGTCTGTTCGAAAGAAGGTAAAAAATATGAATGACAAGAGGCAGATGGGGAGAGAAGTAAAAAGGCATAGAGAGACTAGAGAAGATTGCAAAGCTTATATGAGAATACATCTGAGCAAGTGTGGAGTGTGGAAAGTAGAAGATTTTTTGGACATTCATAGTCATAACTCCTCTACTCCAACCAAAGTTGGAAAGCTTCGGTCTCATAGTCGACTGTCTGAATCCTGCAAGAATATGATTGATTCACTGCATCAAACAGGAATGAGACCATCAGCCATCTCTATTTTAACAAGTGGGAGGTTGGTAATGAGGTTGATATTTAAAGTGCTTGAACCATAAGAAAAAGTAATAAAAAATAATAATAAGAAAAACTAAACAGATGCATGAATAAGGAATAATTTAAAGCTCTATATAGAATTTTTTATTACAATTAATTAAGTAAATTTTTATTTTTATATAAGTAATTTAAAATAAATATTAACATGGGTATATATATTTTTTGCTTAGTAATAATAATATTAAATATATATTAACTTGAGAACAAAATATATATTAATATAGATTTTTTTCATAATCATTAAAATAAAATTACATAATATATAATAATCTTTCATTACATCACATAAAATAATCTTTCATTATATAAGACATTAGACAAAATTTAACATGACTTAGGCCATGTGGGTAATAATTCTTCCACGAATATAACCTAAGACATCATAGCACTAACTGCTCCCTAATAGAATCTTAATAAGATATTTTGATTATAATATAAATAGAGATGCCCATAAAACACGCCGAAAGGAAAACATTTTATAGTTTTATGTTTTATTTTAACAAACAACAATGTAGGAAACAAAATAAACCATAAAACAAAAATATAAGTTGACTTTGAGAGTATTAAATATATACACACCACAAGCCTAATTGTAAAACTAATTAATAAAATAATATTCGTAAAAAATGACTTAAAATAAAGTTAAATAAGAAAATAATAAGTAACCGAAAAATTAATCAAATGGCAGGCGTTGAGAAAGAAGATGGATATTCATTAAATTATTCTAAAAAATAAGTAATACACTTTAAACAACGAATAAATAATTATGTGTATATTATTTAAGTAAGTTTGAAAAGGGCAAAAAAAGGAAAAAATATTTTTTAAATAGTACATATTAATTACTTATAGAGTTGCTAGTTATTTATAATCAAAAAATTTTATTTAAATAAATAAAAATCATAAATAAATAAATAAAGCTAAAGCGAGGTGTTGCTTACACGTAGGCATGACTTAATAATTTTTAATGACAGTATTAGTAATTAAAACATGTACCACTTAAAATATATTTTAACACTTATTGATGTCACATAAAATACTTATAAGCAATGTTAAAAGTTGGTGACACTTCAAGTTATTTAAGTGTTAAGCAAAATAATCTAAAATGTTATAAATGACACTTATTAAAAGTTTTATTTAGTTAAAAAAATAAAAATCTCATTCCCTCTGCCCTCCCGCATCATAACTATCTCGTTATTCCCTTTCTTCTCCTCCCTCCCCTCTCCCTCCCCTGACATTCCATGCCGACCCACTTAACATATTTTAAGTAACACTTATTTAAAATACTATAAGCAAAATTAAAGCGGCATCATTTTACTTAAATATTTAAAATGAAGTTAAATAATGCCTATTTTTTGTGTTAGATAAAGGCTTTATTTTGGTTCCCATCCCTCTTACTACCATTGACACCTCCCCGTATCCTTGTTCACCCCTTAACGCGTTACCCTTTCATCCTTTCCCTCCCACCTTCACTTCCTCACTGCCCACCCTCCTCTCATTTTCCTTTTACTTTGCTTCCCTTTTCCCTCTTTTTTTTTTTATAGTTTTGCTTATAAGGTAGGACAACTTAATAAAAGAATTCTTCTATGTCACCCTCTTCTAAAATCACAATCTAAAATATCTTCTAAATCACAATCTAAACCTAAAAAGTAGTTATTTTTAAAGTGAAAATGACTTTCTTTAATTATTAGCGATTTATTTTTTATGTTTTTTATAATTAGTTTGAGCTTCATAAACTTTTTGGAAATATGGTATTAGAGTTTAAGTTCGGATGTATTTGTATCATTTAAGATAGCTTATAGTATATGTATATACAAAATCACCATGCAGCTTCTAGGAAGGTCTTTTACTATATGTATATATACATAGACTATGCAAACAAGATTCTACTAACATTAAAGCGCGTTTTGTTTATCCTGCCGTAAATCATCTCAACGCTTTATAAGCCTTCCTCCCTTCCCATCCAACAGCGTGATTATCATTGCTTTACTAATGCCAATGCCCACCCTTACCCTCACTCCTTCCTTTGCCAATCAGCCCAACCTCCCTACCGCCGATGGAGATTTTTTATTTTAACCATCATGGCCATAGAAATGAGTCCACAACCATCCCATCACGGCCCCTGATCCTCTACACGCCAACCATAACTAATTGTGAAAATATTTTAAAATTTTATATATTTACATTTTTTTAACCTTAGGGAGAGGGAGAAATAAAGTACATATAATTAAGTAAATAGGCATAGACAAATAAAGTACATATAATTAAGTAAATAGGCATAGACAAATGAGATGCTTTTGGTAGTGATTCTATTGTTAGTTTTCCATCTCACAACTTAGTTAATTAAGGCTATTATTAATATAATTAACATGTAATAAATTTAAATTATCAGAATAAGTTAGTCCTTTAGCATTTCCTACGATGGTAACTTTATGTTTTTGAACACAATGGCAATTTTTTTTTTTTGTTAATTAGTAAGGGCCCCTATCCTTGGGGAAGTTAATGCATGTCATATAAATATATGTACGGGGTGACTTGGGTGTATTTACAAGTAAAAGACAAATGGCTAATGATAATTCCTAGGGTAGTTTTTGATAATTCTTAGAAATTTAAAAGTAGTCATCGAAATTCCACATGATTTTATTACTTTTTATCAAAATAACTCATTTATCTGATTCCAATATGATATAAGATCCTCTAACTGGCACGCCAACCAAATCTGACTATATGTTTCCTTTACACGCCTTTTTCTTGTCTATATATGAGACCTCTACACGCCAACCTAATCTCTTCCTGGCCAGTTGACAACTTTTATGTACAATTTTTAATCAATGTCAGTTGACAACCTTATCATTTATTTTTGTACTTTTTATCAAAATAACTCACATATCTTTAAACTTGTCTGATGCCAATATGATACAAGATCCTCTGACAGGCACGCCAACCAAATCTGATTATACGTCTCCCGTACAGCCAAACTAATCTCTATGCCTTGTTTACTCTGTGTTTTTCAACCTATGTGGTATGTGATGGGGATTCATATAGAGGAGATGGTGTTTACTACTTCTAAATAAATGTTTTGAAGTGAATGATAATAATAAAATTTATTGATTTTGTGTCTGTTTGATCTTGTTGGGTTCAAGAAATGTTGATCTTGAGTTAGGGTGCATATAGAATTTGATATTATAATAATCTTGTGAAACATTAGCAATACTCTTGTGACTAATTATAATTGATGTTTCTTCAACCTACGTAGAGGCTGGCAAATTGGTTCTTGACTCCCGATTTGTTGCGTACGAAAAAGAATATTTGTATAGACATTGTAACATAATGATTTTGGTCTAATTCTGCCCCCTAATTCTAAGAGGAGATCATAGGAAATGACATCAAGGGTACCATCCATGCTCCTCAACGAATCTATAAAAAGTGATCTAATTTCTTTCGTTGGGTCCGGGTGGTAGGCGATGAGCAGCGATGGATTGAACTGGTATACATTATTGAACAGGTGTACATTATTAACACACCATCCACATACAAAGTACCCGAAATTTGGTTTTTTTATTTGTTTGAGCGGTTTGTGATTGCTATTGGTATGATATTACCCGAAAGTTTGAATTTTTTTATTGTTTGAGTGGTTTTTTATTGCAACTAGTATGGTCATGTTGTTGTCGTCTTCGAGATTGTGATTGTAGTATGCGGTTATTGGTTAGGTGTGCACACGTAACAACTTGCTAATTTAGTGATTGCTTTCGTTGCTACTTGTATTTGTATTAGATTGACCATGTTGATGGTGCTTGGTAGAATTGTGCCGTGAATATCAATCTATGTTATAAAATATTTGACAAGGAAACCATGTGCACGCAGTGTATATGTCAATACATGTATAGCCACCCACCCACTAGTATTATTTTGTATGCCTATGAAAATAACTTGTGAAATGAAAGATTGGTGGTTGCATTAGAATTAATTTATGTTATGATTATCCACGAATGGAATTAACTTAGCTAATGTCCCAAAGCCAACATATTTGAGAAATCAATACTACAAAGAATAAAGTATTAGCTTTCTGTAAGTTGGGCTATAAAGCAAGATCTTGTTCATATAGTTGATCCAAATTCTAAGTTTGGGCACAGCTCCAGTGTGATGTATGGAATAAGTGGTTTTTTGTGGCGTCCTTTCACATTTCCTACAATCGTCGTCCTTTTCAATAACCTTCCTTTAACTTATCTGTTTCCAACATGATATAAGATCCTCTAACCGCCAACCAAGTCTGACTATATGTCTGATGTGTCATGATTTGTTACATTTTGCATGGCTGAAATTCAGAGTCATTTATCGAGAGCAAAGCTTGAGAAATTAAACAAACCAAATACTTACAAGATGAAGACAAATATTATGATGTGAAGGTTATATAATATTTAATGGATCCTTGTATATAATTATGATATAAGCAGCTTTATGAAGTTGTGGTAGATAACGTCCACAAGATGAAGACAAATGGAAATCAATACAAAGGAAGGATGCACAGACAAATAAAAATTTGCATTGGGTCGTACTTAACGGTTTGGAATTTTGGAGTCTTTCTCTTTATTTTTCTTGTAACAATATTATTTACTAATATAACAGGAATAGGGCACAACTGTTGGGTTGTCAGCTTCAATGCAAATTTACTCGAGAGCTCAGGACGTGTTAAGATATCAAAATTTTAAATAATCCACCTAAATCTGACCCATTCGGATTGAACTAGTTAGATTAAAATATTTAAATTAATATATCCACCTAAATCTCATTCCCTTGAACGTTGAGGATTACATCACAGAATATAAAAGTTGCAATGCAAGGTTAATTAACATAGCTACACAATTTAAATCATCAACCCTCAATCATGACAACGGAGAAATTAGACCAACTGGTATGCCTTCAAAGTGAGCATTCTAGATATATTGTGTAAACGTATCCAAATTGACATAGGGTAGTTGAAGTTGCGGTAGATAACATCCACAAGATGAAGATAAATGGAAATCAAATCAAAGGAAGGATGCACAGACACACATTTGAACAAAACATTGCATTGGGTCGTACTTAATGAGGCGATGAGCAGCGATGGTGTACATTATTAATCGAGATCTGTATGACGACATGGTTTCCAACTCTTGTGCTTCTTTTCCCAATTTAAATGCACAAACAACAAGCTTTTTGCAACAACTTCTTGATCGACATGGACACTACCATGCGCAGAGCACATGTGGCGCAGTCTGATTTTTTGAATTTTTTATAATATATTTGTTTATATATGGTAGTTGTCACAAGGTCGGATTTAGGGTTTTATTTTTCGCCCTAATCGTCCCTCGTGCGGCGTGTTTCCTCCTCGGAATCACCAGCCTACAGCACTGTGCAAGGTGCGGAATACTGCACAGCCCCCTACTGGACACCCACTCCGCACACAACCGGACAAGTGCCCGGTTCACGAACACAAGGTTGGACACTACTCGAACACAGCTTGGTCCTACTCGGACAAGCTGCTCGAACACCAAGGTCCTGTTGCACGTTCCAGTCCCGGCTCACCCACACACAGCCGGCACGCCCTGGCCGAAGGAATCACCCGACCAGCACTCGGTAACCAAATCCAACGTACACACAGTTGTTTTACGGACTTAAGTCCAACCTATATTCTACTAGTATGAATACAAGGAATAGTAATCCAACCGCCCCTTGGATTACCAGCAAGTCGTGGACACAACCCACGGACTTGGCCTCTCGACACACACACTCGACAGGACTTCCCCAGCACTCGGCACGCAGGCTCGAGGCTGCTGGAATAGAACTGGGTGGTTCGGTCACAGGTGGACAACGCTGCACCGACAGCTTACCGGGTGTGCCCAGCACTTGGCCCCGACCAAGGCTGGTTGCAGCCACACACCGGCAATCCCCTTTACCCGACACTACCTCACTTCTCCACGCAGGGAGGCACTCACCCACACTTGATCACTCTTGATCTGATTTGTTCTTTTCTACCTTCACCACCAAATGAAGGTCCCTATTTATAGACTTGGCTTGGACAATTGAGGCATGACCCAATGCTTGATCCTGGACGTTCATCAACACATCAACGAACCAGATTTCACCAAACACGTCACCAACAAGAATGAGTCCAGATCTGCCCTTGACCTTTGAGTTATTTCATCAATGGACCAGAGTAGCCCTGTGACGTCATCCCAAACTCTTGGAGTTCCAATACCCTTGGTGCACCTAGCCCATGTTCCGATCCAACAACTCAGCAGCTCCAGAACACAACGCTGGCTCCCAACTCACTTGGATCCCGATGCCCTCGATCAACCTCAAACTCGGCTTGGTCATGCTGAGTCTGCATTTGATCATGACCGACATGCTCCTGGACTTGCCCATGTTCGGAACCGACTGCACCCGTTGGTTCCCCAATTGCCCGTCAACTCTGATGTCTGCTCGGGTAGGTTGTTCCACCACACGAATAACACCGATTATCCGCATTGGGCGCGGGATTATCTAGGGACAACCGCCAAACCCTAGCTCCCGATCGTCCCACCAGCTAAACCTGTGACAGTTCTCCCCCACCAATGAGAGCCGATGTCCTCATCGGAGGGCTAAGTCCCGCCAAATACTTCTTGATCCTCACCTCAAATTGCCATAGGTCCACCGCCTTTTCCCAACTCGCCTCGCTTCTCGGTTCCCCCTTCCACTTGATAAGATACTCAGCCCCAGTGTTTGGAGCACCTTGCCTGTGATCCAAAATCCTCCCCACCTGTTTCGCAAACTGTTGCCGGATGGTTGGTGGAGCCCGCTTGGGATGAGCTCTCCTCGGATTGACCAGATCCTCATGGAAAGGCTTGAGAAAGCTGACGTGGAAAACCGGGTGAAGCTTATATCGTTCGGGTAGTTTCAACCGGTATGCGACACTCCCGACGACCTTCTCCACCTCGAATGGCCCATCGTACCTTTGCACCAATGCTCGGTGCACCTCGGTACGCCTGATCTTCTTCCAGATCTGGGGTGTGAGCTTCAGCATGACTTGGTCCCCGACGCTGAAGGATAACGGCCTCCTTCTAAGGTCCGCGTATTTCTTCATCCGCCGCGTTGCTTTGGCTAACGAATCCACCGCATCCTCGTACAACTCTTGCCTTCCTCGCGCAAATCTGTACGCCGCTGGACACTTGATCCCCCTACTCTGTTGGGCAACCTCCTGTGGTGTGAGAGGTTGATAGCCAGTAGCAACCTCGAAAGGACTCTGTCCCGTCGCTGAAGAACGATGCAGATTATAAGAAAACTGCGCCGCATCAAGAAGTTCCAACCAGTTCGTCTGGCTGGCTGTGACGAAATGCCTCAAGTACTCCTCTAGTACCGCATTCGTCCTCTCAGTCTGTCCGTCAGTCTGAGGATGGTTGGCTGTAGAAAACTTGAGTTTGCTTCCAAGCAACCCAAATAAACTCGTCCAGAATCGTCCCGTGAATCTGGCGTCTCGATCGCTCACAATGTCTGCCGGCACTCCAAAGTGCTTGACCACGTTCGCAAAGAACAAACCTGCAGCCACCTCCGCTGTACACGTCTGCGGAGCTGCAGAAAATACGGCATACTTGGAGAATCGATCTACAACAACCATTACCGAAGACATTCCCTTCACCTTGGGGAACCCTGATATGAAATCAATTGAAACCGAACTCCACGGTCTCGTCGGTGTAGGTAGAGGCTGTAGCAAGCCTGCCTCTAGTCTTCTTTCCACCTTGTCTTGTTGGCATACCAAACAAGACTTCACGAAAGCTTCGATATCGGCCTCCATTCTCGGCCAATAGTACACTCGGGTCATGAGTGCACACATCCGGTCCACCCCCGGATGCCCTGCCCACTGGGTGTCATGGGACTCCTCCATTAGCTTTCGTCTCAATCTACCGGTAGGGATATATAACCGACCCCCACTTGCGTAGATGATTCCATCGTCAAGCCAATATTTCCGAACCAGGCCCTCCTTGATTCGATCAACCATCTTCTTGTATTCCGTATCTTGCCGCGCTAACTTCCGAACCTGCCCCAGTAGCTCGGTCTCTATCCTCGACACAGCTGCCACCGTCTCCATATTCTTCCGGCTAAGCGCATCAGCCACCTGATTTGACTTACCCGGGCGGTGTAGCCACTCAAAGTCGTACTCGGCTAAAAACTCTTGCCACCTCGCTTGTCTCGGAGATAATTTCTTCTGGGTCTTGAAGAAGGTGTTAGCGACATTGTCAGTGATGACAATGAACTTTGCCCCCAGCAAGTATACGCGCCACACTCGAAGACAATGTATTACAGCCAGCATCTCCTTCTCATGAGTGGAATACCTCGTCTCAGCTTCTTTGAGTTTCCAACTCTCGAAGGCAATCGGATGCCCTCCTTGTTGTAGTACGCCTCCCACGGCCTTGTCCGAAGCGTCCGTCACGACTTCGAACGGTTGACTGAAATCCGGCAATTTCAGTATCGGCTCCGATGAAATAGCAATCTTCAATTTGTCAAAGGCTGCTTGGCATGGCTCCGACCACGCCCATGACTGATCCTTCCTCAATAGGTCAGTCAGCGGTGACACTACATGGCTGTACCCATGTATGAACTTCCGGTAATAATTGGCCAAACCAAGGAAGCTCCTCAACTCCGTCACCTTTGTCGGTATCGGCCAGTCCACTACTGCCTTTACCTTTGATTCCTCCATGCGCACCTCTCCATGGCCAATTCGGTGGCCTAGGAAGCTGATTTCCTCTAGGCCGAACTCACACTTCTCACGTTTCACGTAAAGCTTGTGCTCCCGTAGCCGATCAAGAACTTGCCTCAGGTGACCCCAGTGCTCCTCCAAGGATTCACTGAACACAACTATGTCATCCAGATATACGACGACGAACTTGTCGAGGAAGTCACGAAAGACATCACTCATCAAGTTGCAGAACGTCGCTGGAGCGTTCGTCAACCCGAACGGCATTACGAGAAACTCATATGACCCATATCTCGTAACCATAGTTGTCTTCGGGACATCTTCCGGCGCAATCCGGACTTGCCAATATCCCGACCGTAGGTCCAGCTTAGTGAACATCCGTGCTCTACCAAGTCTGTCAAACAGGTCAGCTATCAAAGGCACAGGGTACTTGTTTTTGATTGTTACCTTATTCAATCCCCGATAGTCGACGCATAGTCGCAATGATCCATCCGCCTTCTCCTGGAATAGAACAGGCGCCCCATATGGTGCAATAGATGGTCTAATTTTCCCCGATTCCAGCAACTCCCCTAGCTGGAACTTGAGTTCTGTGAGTTCTTTAGGCGACATTCGGTATGGCGCCTTAGCTGGTGCTCTCGCTCCCGGCTCCAGCTCGATCCGGTGTTCGATCGCCCTCTTGGGAGGTAATCCGCCTGGTAACTCATTGGGCATCACATCGGCATATTGCTCCAGCAATCCCCGCATTGTATCCGGAATCGCCACCACACGATCCGGTTGAACCTCCACCATTACCGCAAGATAAGTCAAGGCCCCTTTCTTGCACCCCTTCGACACTTGCATTGCCGACAAGTGCTCCATTTCGAAGGTGCGGTCCTCGACCCCTGAAGGTGTTTTCTGGCCACGAACAAAGCTTGCACCTGCTTTGTCCATAATCAGGATCCCTCCAAGTTGTGGAAACACTCCAACCCCGGCAGTCGCCATGAAGGCGTTCCCAATGATCAAATCGAAATCATCCATTTCGATGACCATTAGGTCCGTCAGTCCCTCATAGTCTCCCACTTTGACCCTTACGTTTCGGGCAATACCCTCCACTGGTCTCGCCTGGGAATTGACCGCCTTAATCTTGCTGGTGTTGTTCACGGTCTTCAGCCCTATCTTCAACGCCATCCCCGTTGAAATGAAACTGTGCGTAGCACCAGTATCCACAAGTGCTGAAACCTTCCTCCCATTCACACAAACAGGAACATACATCAAGTTGGCTCCCCCTTGAGCCCCGCGTTCAGCTCGCAATGCCCCGAGTATCTGAAGGGTTGATGCTCGGGCAGGAAGCACCTCTTCTTCCTGATCTGGGTTCTCCGCTTTCACCATGGCATTCACTTTGGCTTTGTTCGGACAATCCCTTGCCCGGTGCGGTCCGTTGCAGATAAAGCATCCGGACTGCGGTCCCTCGTTCTTCCAGTTGGATGAAGTGCCCGCCTTGAAAGGTCCACCTTTCCTCTTTGGTTGCGGTCTCCGGAATGGCTTCTTTTCACCCTCCCGACCGTTGCCTCGACCCTTGCCTCTTTGGAATTTCCTACTAGAATCGGCGTCTTGCATGGTTCCGGTAGGCTTGTAATCCACAAGAGCGTCAGCGGCCACCAAAGCCGCAGGCAAATCCTGGACTTTCTGCCGTCTCAGCTCCGTCTGAGCCCATGGTTGTAACCCAGTAATAAAATTAAACAACTTGTCTTCTTCCGACATGTTTTTGATGTCTAGAAGACGGGAACTGAACTCCTTGACATAATCTCGAACCGTACCTGTTTGTCTCAACTTTCTAAGTTGATCTCTTGCCATCCACGTTGTGTTTGTGGGCAAGAATTGCTCCTGAAGTTCCCGTTTCAGGAATTCCCAAGTTTCTATTCGGGGTCGGCCAGCACTCTCATCCTCCTCGGTGCGCGTTCGATACCATAACTTGGCATCCCCCGACAGGAACATACTGGCCATTGAAACTTGGCGATCTTCAGGTATATTTGCAGCAACAAAGTACTCTTGCATATCCCAAATGAAATTCCCTAGATCCTTGGCCGATCTAGTTCCTTCGAATTTCTTCGGCTCTGGCACCTTGAGCCTCCCCGGGATAGAGCTTTCTTCGGCTGCGCGGTCAACCACTCCTGGTTGAGGATAACTGGCTAAGACTTGCTTTATCAACGAGATATCAGCAATCACGCCTTGCAACACATCCTGGAACTCGCCCATGAGCCCCTCCGCTAACTCATTTTTGACTTGGCTGGATCCGGGTATGTTGCTTACCCGAGTGTTTAATTCTGCCATCCCTTCATTGATCACTTGCAATCGGTCGAAGATAGATCCCTCATCTTCGTTGGTAGGTCTGCCCACCAATGTCTCCAGCCTCGTCAGTCTCGTGTCCATCCTCCGGGTAAGAATTGTGGAGTCTTTCTCTCAGAAAGAAAGGTTGTGTCTCGCGAAGCCCTCGGTTTTCACCGAAGATCCAAGCTCTGATACCTCTGTCACAAGGTCGGATTTAGGGTTTTATTTTTCGCCCTAATCGTCCCTCGTGCGGCGTGTTTCCTCCTCGGAATCACCAGCCTACAGCACTGTGCAAGGTGCGGAATACTGCACAGCCCCCTACTGGACACCCACTCCGCACACAACCGGACAAGTGCCCGGTTCACGAACACAAGGTTGGACACTACTCGAACACAGCTTGGTCCTACTCGGACAAGCTGCTCGAACACCAAGGTCCTGTTGCACGTTCCAGTCCCGGCTCACCCACACACAGCCGGCACGCCCTGGCCGAAGGAATCACCCGACCAGCACTCGGTAACCAAATCCAACGTACACACAGTTGTTTTACGGACTTAAGTCCAACCTATATTCTACTAGTATGAATACAAGGAATAGTAATCCAACCCCCCTTGGATTACCAGCAAGTCGTGGACACAACCCACGGACTTGGCCTCTCGACACACACACTCGACAGGACTTCCCCAGCACTCGGCACGCAGGCTCGAGGCTGCTGGAATAGAACTGGGTGGTTCGGTCACAGGTGGACAACGCTGCACCGACAGCTTACCGGGTGTGCCCAGCACTTGGCCCCGACCAAGGCTGGTTGCAGCCACACACCGGCAATCCCCTTTACCCGACACTACCTCACTTCTCCACGCAGGGAGGCACTCACCCACACTTGATCACTCTTGATCTGATTTGTTCTTTTCTACCTTCACCACCAAATGAAGGTCCCTATTTATAGACTTGGCTTGGACAATTGAGGCATGACCCAATGCTTGATCCTGGACGTTCATCAACACATCAACGAACCAGATTTCACCAAACACGTCACCAACAAGAATGAGTCCAGATCTGCCCTTGACCTTTGAGTTATTTCATCAATGGACCAGAGTAGCCCTGTGACGTCATCCCAAACTCTTGGAGTTCCAATACCCCTGGTGCACCTAGCCCATGTTCCGATCCAACAACTCAGCAGCTCCAGAACACAACGCTGGCTCCCAACTCACTTGGATCCCGATGCCCTCGATCAACCTCAAACTCGGCTTGGTCATGCTGAGTCTGCATTTGATCACGACCGACATGCTCCTGGACTTGCCCATGTTCGGAACCGACTGCACCCGTTGGTTCCCCAATTGCCCGTCAACTCTGATGTCTGCTCGGGTAGGTTGTTCCACCACACGAATAACACCGATTATCCGCATTGGGCGCGGGATTATCTAGGGACAACCGCCAAACCCTAGCTCCCGATCGTCCCACCAGCTAAACCTGTGACAGTAGTTTTGTATCGTCTCTTCCTTCTTTTCTTCTTCCAAAAATTTTTAGTATGGAGCTTCACCAATAAAATGTGAACTATGACAAACATATATCTATTCTATATATACACTCACAATGGTACATCGGCAAAAACATATATCGACCAAGTTTCATGCATAAAACAAAGAACATGATCAGCTTTTTCTTTCTTTATTATGCTGCTCGGCAATCTTGATATTTGGCTTTGAGTCTTTGACCAAAACTCTCTACTAGCTCCTTGCAGCTGTACCATAGTATATAAGGATCAGAAGTCCCCAAAAGTCACCCACCTTGCGCAAAGGTGATACAAAAACCATGCTAAGTTACATCTATAGTCGATGATCACATAATTTCTTTTTATTTTTGTATTCCCCACCATCAAAGTCCACATACACGGACACACCTTCCTCCTCCCACATCCCAACCCCTCTCCCTTTCACAGCTTCCTTCAACACCCATAAGACTATGTTCATCTTTTCCCGGTCGTTGATGATGATTTGAAAATAAACAAGTCATGTATGAGAGCATATAAATTCCATAGCTCACATATAAACTCAATATCTCATTGTACATTTCATAAAAATTAGCCCACAATTGGAGGCTAGTGATGTTTTCTAGTCGTACTAAAATAAATTTTGCAATTGTTTTTATATTGCTGGTCTTAAATTTTCACAAAGGAAGAAGGTTAGCTTCAAGATGAGTATTTGTCTATATAAAATTTTGCTATTTATAATTGTATAGATCTTAATTTAAGCTCCACACCCTAAACACTTATTAGGGATCACATAGAAGAATAAAAAGAATAAGAAAATTCAATCTCAATAAAAGTATACAAAGGAGTAAATATATACAAAGTATATATATTTTTCTTAATATTGTATATAAATTTAATATATATTATTTGTTGGCCACTTAAAAATATTCTTAAATATTAACAAAAAGTTGGATTTGGCCTTCCAAATTGGTTGGCAACATGTTCATTATGCATTACCGCCTTTGGATTCAGAGAAGCACATGCTGCCTACAGATGGCGTAGCATGTGCTTTTATATATAGTAGTTATGCATCTTCCTCATCTCTTCCTTCTTTTTCTTCTTCTAAAAATTTTTAGTTTGGAGCTTCACCAATAAAATGTAAAATATGACCAACGTATATCTATTATATATATACACTCAGAATACCTTTTTAAAAAAATGGAAGGAGGCTACAAAGGTACATCCGGAAGACAAACATGGGTCCCTGTCATCATCAAATTTTGGCTTCGGTGTTGGAGGGCTGACTCAAGTGACAGAGCAGGAATTTGGTTCTATTTCCCGAATCCGTCATGGATTACTGAGACCGAGAAGTCGCCTATTTTTTAGTAAAAGATGTATTTGTATCATGTAAGATGTAGCTTATAGTATGTGTATATACAAAATCACCATGCACCTTCTAGGAAGGACTTTTACTATATGTATATATACAGACACTATATTGTGGCCATTGTAGATATATTGGGTGTAGACGTATCCAAATTGACACATAGGTAGTTGAAGTTGCGGTAGATAACATCCACAAGATGAAGACAAATGGAAATCAAAACAAAGGAAGGATGCACAGACAAATAAAGTGTACACATTTGAACAAAAATTTGCATTGGGTCGTACTTCACGAAAACAGTTTGATCATATATAATCAAATTTGAGCTGGTGGGTTTCACCGACCCTCGAGAGCAACGCGTCCCCACCGTCGATCATCCCAAACATCGACGGTGCCCCTGCCTCCTCAAACTCTTTTATAAGCCTCCTCGCCCCCATCCCTCAGACATCGCCCTCCCTCCATTAGCTGCCCATGGCTCTCTTCGCCAGTGCTCCTGCCGCCGTCCTCATCCTCCTCTTCCTCGGGACTCTCTCCTTATTCTTCCCTGCCCTCCTCTTCTCTTCTACAGGGGTCGATTCCCGCGCAATTCCACCGCCGGCTCCTCCTCGCAACGAGTCGGCCGATTTCGGTTACCATGCTCCTTACAAATTCAGGTATATACAATAGATAGTATATACATATGTATGTGCCCAGGAATAAGATTTTGTGTCAGTTTGATCTTGTTGGCGTACTAGATATGTTGATCTTGAGTTAGGGTGCATATAGATTTTGATATTATGATAATCTTGTGAAACATAATCAATACTCTTGTGACTAAATATAATTGATGTTTCTTCAACCTATGTAGAGGCTTTTAACCGTGGAAAATTAGTTCATGACTCCCGAATTGTTGTGTGCAAAAAAGAATATTTATTTAGTCATTGTAATAAAATGATTCCGTCGTGTGTTTCAGGCCCCAAAATCTAACAACGGAAAAGAGTCGCCGATCGCTGCTACAGGAATAAGATAATATATACATATGTATGTGCCCAGGAATAGGATGTTTGATTTTACATGTGCCCTGTCTTTTTCAGTTTGTTCTTCTCATAGAGTTTGTGATGGAGATGATTCATCCATGTAGAGGGTTGCGGTTCTACTCATAAATATCGTCAAGGGAATGAGAATAATGATTGATTTCGTGTCCGTTTGATCTCTTTCGGGATAGAAATATATATGTCATCGTATGTATTTGATTGGTTTATATATGATCATATCGAGGTGATGAGCAGCGATGGATTGAGCAGGTATACATTATTAATCGAGATCTGTATCACGACATGTTTTCCAACTCTTGTGTTTCTTTTGCCAATTTAAATGCACAAACAAGAAGCTTTTTGCAACACCTTCTTGATCGACATGGTCTCTACCATGCGCCGAGCACAAGTGGTTAATGTCCTCTCCCACTTATTCCCTCTTCAAGCAGGGACAGGGACATGCGGTTGTTCCTCTTGGGGCCACAACTTCAACAGTTCAACACAATCCTTATCCAACATTAAAAAGAGAACTTCAAAAGACACTCAACATGGGTGCCGTATCGTATCTAAGATACCCGGAGGCCTTGTCCTCCTATTCTCTGCTACACTGGTCAATGCCTTTAAAATTGATATAAAGGAATGAATGAACTGCTCACCATTATTATCGCCAGAAAGAATTATGCAACAAGATATCAATGGAAAAAAATTTGATTAACATCTAGCATTGCAGAGTAGCAATTTTTGTGATTAGGGGAACAGAGAGGTAGTAGTGGGAAGGGTTGACGTAGCAGCACCAGCACCACCAATGGCGATGGAGGGCGAAGCAACAGAGCTTGTGATCATATACGAGCCTTCACCCCTCCACCACCCATTGGAATACATCTTCACTGTCGAATCCTTCCTCACAGCTGCCGCTCTCCGGCTGGCTGCTTCCTGCAGCCGCCGCCGGCTCTCCTTTGTGTTGTTGTTGTTGATGATGCTGATGTTGATCTCGATGGAGGGGTTGGATGATCGGGGAAGGGAAAATTGAGCTTGGCCCCACGCCCACGAAACTCAAGCGCCTTCTTATCATACGCCCTCGCCGCCTCCTCGGTCGTCTCGAATGTCCCAAGCCACGTCCTAGCCCTGAGCGAGGGTCTCGGATCTCCACCGCCAACATCCCCCACGGCCTCTGCCTCACTCATCTGTAGCTCTGTTCCCCTTCTTTCCACCCGCTGAGGATGACATCAAGTGGACCCCCCACTTTCTTAGAACAACCCTCTTCTTTGCGACGTAGACAACCGTCACTTTGCGTATCACACGTGGAGTCAACCTTATAAGGCGCTTGCCAACTCTTGGCACGGGACTTTCCAAGAGATCACGTCATTCTTTGTCAGAGAAAATAACGGAAAATTCACCCAAAGACAAATTTGGAGCATCATTAATTAGGGTGGGCATCGATCGGACAAATATTGGATAAATTATTATCCGTGTCGTCTAAAATTTTATCAGATAAAATTTATTCGACCAAGTTAATGTCCGACTTGTCCGTCAGGTCTAGATAATATCCCTGGATACTCTAAAATTATATCCTAATTAGTAACCTTAACCCTACTTACTAACATAATTTATTATCATCGTCGCCGCCGCCGCGGCCGGCCTCCCTTGCCCTCCCCCACCATCCCCCAACCTCTCCTGTGGCCCTTTGTCGTTGCCCTCCCCCGCCCCTCCTCCGCCCTCCCCTGCCCTCCCCCGACCTCCGCCGCCCTCCCTGCGGCCCTTTGTCACCGCTCTCCCCCACCCTCCACTGCCCTCCCCTAACCTCCACTGCCCTCCTCCAACCTCCGCCGCCCTCCTTCGACCTCCGCCGCCCTCCACTGTCCTCCCATTTCCTCCTGTCGCAACCCTACCCCGCACTCCACCATCGCCTCTGCCGCTGCCTACCTCCGCCAAACTGCCACCCTTTGCCTCTGCCGGACCACCGCTCTTTGCCGCCGTAGGTATAAGCTTTCTCTGTTTTGAATCAACACGAGTAATACTTGATTATTTTGATGACACCATGCTGATTATTTTATATTTTGGAAATACTTATAAGGTTAATAATTATTAAATTAATGATTATTTATAATTGGATATAATGCAAAAAAAATTATACTGGAGAGATTGTGTAGGGTTTGAATTATAAAAATTTGTGCAATTGTTTAGTGAAGAAAGCTTGCATCTTGGAAGGAGTAGGTACTAAATGCAAATTGATATATTTTTTCAGAGATGGATCATACAAATTCTTTATTAAATGTAAAGGAGCAAAATGGAGTTGGAAAAGATTAAAAAAATTGATTGTTAATAAAAGAGAATTTATGGATGGTTCATTATCAAAAAAGAGGAAAATGACATCCGATGTATAGGCTTATTTTGATAGAAAATATGAGAATAATGGAACATCTGTTATTTGTCATTACTGTAAAAAGAAATTTGAGGGAACAGGAAGTTACAGAATTACTTATTTATGGAAGCATATTGAAGGGAAATGGCATAATTTCAAAATGAAGAGGACAAAAAATATAAGTGGTGATATTGCGCAATAAATTTTCAAGATGGGAGTGAAAAAAGATGGAGAAATTTTTTTTGGAAATTTGATCAAGGAAGTAGTAGATTAGAGTTGGTTGAGGCAATTATCTTACATGAGCATTCATTTTCAATAATATGGGAAAATGGGAATCATTTTCAATTATCTTACATGAGCATTCATAAGATGGGGGCAGGGGCGGGGCGGGGGTAGGGGAGGCCGGTGGGGGCAGGGGCAACAGTGGGGCGGGGGCAGGGGCGGCCGGCGGGACGGGGGCATGGGGCGGCCGGTGGGCATATATTATTGATCAAGATATATTTGATTGGTTTGCATATGATCATATTGAGGCAATGAGCAATGATGGTATATATTATTGATCAAGATCCATATCATGACATGGTTTCCAACTCTTGTGTTTCTTTTGCCAATTCTACTTACAGAGGATGGCTGCTACTGCTCTATATCGATATATATATATGGCCCCAGGAATCAGATGTTTGGCTGAGTCTATCACCATAACTCTCTACTAGCTCCTTGTGGATGTTGCATAATATATATGGATCAAAAGAGTATGTCTCATGCTATTTGAGTCCCCAAAATTTAACACCATGTATATATATATATATATATATATATATATATATATATATATATATAGGGAGAGTTTCCTATGTGCTGCCCTGTTTGGTAGCGCATAGGAAATGTGGCCGTTGGATTTCAATCCAATGGCCAGACCACGCCCCCCCGGCTTGATCGAGTTCCATCAGGCCCTCTGGCCCGGACCACTCCTTCCCCCTCCCCACGCCGCTTCCGCAGCCCTAGTCATGCCCGCATCGCCCCCGCCCCCCCCCGGCTTGACTGAGCTGCTCCACGCCCTCTAGCCTGGACCACTCCTTCCCCTCCCCCACGCCGCTTCTGCCACCCCTGTCATGCCCGCATCGCCCCTCTCCCCCCCCGCCCCCGCCCCCCCCCCCCCAACCTCTGTTTTGCCGTGTTAGCCTCGCCAAAATTCACTGATGGCATTTTGTTGGGGGAAGGAAGGAAAGCGGTGGTGAGGCAGCAACAGCACTGGCTAGCGGGCTGCGGGCAGCGAGGTGGTGCAGCAAAATAGAGAGGGGGGAGGTGGTTTACAACCAAAAACTCTCAAATGAGAATAACTGACCTTTTTGTCACTCCAACCCCTTTCTTATACGTCATTGTCTAGGGCATGTGTGGGAGATCTATTAATAAAATGACAAGTTCTGCTCATGGCCTCACCCCCAGAAGCTTCTAGGCAACTTAGTTAAAGACAACATACTTCTCATCCTCTCCGAGATGGTCTTGCTCATCCTTTCAGCCACTCCATTATGTTGAGGAGTATAAGGAATTGTCTTCTAATGCTTAATCTCATACTTGCTATAATATTCATCAAATTCAATAGAACAATATTTACCACCATTATCACTTCTAAGGCATTTCAAGAGCTTACTGGTTTCTCTTTCAACCAATACATGAAAATTCTTAAAGATGCCAAAAACATCACTTTTCTTTTTCATGTCATAAGCCAACACCTTCCTAGAAATATCATCAATAAAAGTGACAAAATAAATAGAACCGCCAAGAGATTTTACCTCCATAGGCCCATATACATAAGTGTGTACCAGCTCAAGAACTTCTGACTTTCTTTTACTTGTGATTGTAAAGGATGTCGTATGTTGTTTGCCCACCAAACAACGGTCACAATGACTAATTTTGATGTCCTTAACCTTGGGAAGGAGATTTAGCTTCTTCAATGTTTGTAGTCCCTTCTCACTTATGTGCCCCAATAGATGGTGCTACAAATCAGCATTGGAATCAAATGAAGAGCCATTTACCTCCCCTCGAACTACACTCATCTCAATCTTGTACAAACTACAACATTTCTTCCCTTTAGCAACAACAAGAGAACCTTTCACAAGTTTCCAAACACCTTGTGCAAATTGTAAACCAAATCCTTCATCATCAAGCACTCCGGTTGACAACAAACTCATCCTCAAATTCGGAATATGTATGACATTTTTAAGCACTAATTTGTAACCTATGTTTGTTACTATATGCACATCTCCAAGTCTCATAATTTTGGAAGTATCACTATTTCTCATCTTCACTGTACCTAAATCCAAAGGTTCATAGGTAGTAAAGAAATTTCTGCTTAGAGTTGCATAGAACGATGCTACCGAGTCAATTACCCAACTAGCATCACAATCAGCCATCAAACAATCATTCTCACAATTAGAAAGAATCACCATGTCATCATGCACAACATTAGTATTCGTTTCTCCTTGATCCTTGTTGTCCTTATTTTTCATGTCTTTCTCGAGCTTCCAACAATCCTCCTTGAAATGACCTGTCTTGTCATAATAATAACACTTCAAATGCTTCCTAGATTTACACTTTCTTCGACTCTTGTCCCTTTTGTTTATGTCTCTATTTCTTGATATACCTTTTGCCTATTCTGACACTAATGCATGAGATCCTGAAGTTGGTAGAGATTTTCTTTTCACCTCCTCATTCAGTAAACTACTTGTTACCATGTCCATTGTGAGTTTTCTATCCAGAGTAGGATTGCTCAAAGAGATCACCAATGTTTCCCAGCTCTCTGACAATGTGCCAAGGAGCAGGGTAGCTTGTCATTCCTCATCTAGAGTCATTTTCATCCTGGCAAGTTGAGTAATAATACTCTTCATCTCATTAAGATGCTCACTTATGTTAATTCCATCCTTATACCTCAAATTTACTAATTTCCTTATCAAAAGGGTCTTATTGCTAGTAGTATTCCTCTCATAAACTTCTTGGAATTTATCCCATATTGCTTTTGAGGATGTCAATTTAAAAACATGATGATAAAAAACTTCATCTACCCATTATCTCAAACAGGCCATAGCCTTCCTATCCAACTTATTCTAGTCTTTTTTAGTCACGTCCGCCGGTTTCTGACCAGTGATACAATCATACAAATCCTTGATACATTCATACAAATCCTTGGCATATAAATGATCAATCATTTTTCCTTTCCAGTAGTGTCAGTTACTTGGCCCTTAAAAGATATCATCTTAACATGTTTCTCATCAGCCATTTTGTTGGAATATAAATCACAAACACACCAACTAAGCTCTTAGAAATTTTGTCGAACAACTAGCGGGCATCAAATATCATCAACAACTAAAACTTGCAAACATTTTTGCTCTGATACCACTTGTTGGGATTAACCAAACAAAATCCCCATTTCAATTGAAAAGGATGAGAATAACAAACATGATATAGACACACTACAAGCCCAGAAGACAAACCAATTTTACGTGGAAAACCCCAAATTTGGGGAAAAAACCATGACACAAACGGCAAAAATCAAATTCACTATATCACAACTTGATACAAAATAGATTCACAGGAGAACAAACTACCCAATACCAAGTATGTTTATACCAAATTGGTATTAACCAAGAAAGAAAATAAAGAATTACGGATTACAAATATAAGAACTTGGCGAAGTTACCATTGACGATTACAAGCGAATCTCAACAAAATATTTATATTTCTTCAATCAACACAATTTTCTTTTTCCTTTCACAATGGCTGTTTTCTCCAAAACCAAAAACCAAAAATTAAAGAAGAAAAGCGTCATACTTGCTTTTATTCCTTTCAACTAACTAAATTTGTAAAATCTTAGTTTTTGTCCAAAATAGGGTTATAATTTTATGTATTTATGGAGGAGGGACAACCCAACACATATCAAGGTGAGGAGGAGCGATGTATTGAGCAGGTATACCTTATTAATCAAGGTCTGTATCACTACATGGTTTCCAACTCTTGTGTTTCTTTTGCCAATTTTACGTACGGAAACCCGGCATGTCGATACGTATTGGACCGGTACATATTAGATTAAAATAATAAATATAAACATAATATATTATTAAATTTAAAAAATATTAGCTTTCAAAGGAGAGCCATCCTAGTTTCTGCATCTGATCTAAAATACGTTTCTGACCTTTAAAACCCCATTATGTATCAAAAATCTGGTACGTATCAAAAACCCTATACATATCAGATCCATACATTGCAGATTAATAATAAATATAAAAATAATATATTGTCAAAAATAGTAAATAAATTATCACGACATGGTTTTCAACTCTTGTGATTCTCTTGCCAATTTAAATGCGTAAACAACAAGCTTTTTGCAACACCTTCTCGATCGGTCTCTAACATGCGCAGAGCATATGTTGCCTATAGTTGGCGCAGTTTCATTGTTTGAATTTTTTATTATATATTTATTTATATATAGTACTTATGTATCTTCTCCATCTCTTCCTTCTCCCAAATACTCTATTCGCTCCATGCAGCTGTAACATAATATATAAGGATCATAAGAGTATGTCTCATGCTATTTGAGTCCCCAAAAGTTAATCGGTGGTACTCTAAGCTAATCGGCTTCCATGGTGCACACGTTTCTCTATAAATAAAATAAAACTATAGAACCGTCCATAAACGCATTGCCTCCCACCTTCCTCTTCCATAGCCCCCCGCCCTCCCATCAAACAACAGTTTCATTGGCCTTCTGCCCGTGGCTTTCTTCTCTTTCCCTCGTGAGTAACTCCTTCCTCTTCTCTTCTCTGCTTTCGGCCTTGTCCTCCTCTTCTTCTCTGCTCCCGGCGTTGAGTCCCTCGTCATTCCGCCGCTGCCGCCGCCTCAAATGTTCTATCACATCTTTTCTCTATTTCTCGCCTGGGATTCAATCCTATGTGATACTAATTTGCACATAATGAAAACCAAAAGAATACTTATAATATCTTTGTCTTTAATTATTTTTTATTTACAAACTAGGCAAGCAATAGACAAATATATCTTATGTGAAGAATTCAAATTATCTAGCACTAACTAAAAGCTTACATACAATATCCTCTATGATCTTAAATCTCATATTTTTAGCTGTTTCATGCTTCTTAAATTTATATATATTTTTAGATGGCGAAGTACAAAGAAAAACTTGTATGTTTTTTGAGCGAGAGCTTATTTTTATATATATATATATATATATATATATATATATATTAAGAGTCATCATATGAATTTGTTTTAATGATTGTTGGTCTGGGTTCTAGTAATTGGGCTATGGAGGGGTGTGGAACGGGGATTGCCTCTTTCATGGCCCGATAAAGAAGTTATTTTTTTGTTATTTTTTGATTGACTGAATATCTTACTTTAGTAAAAGTTTCGACTTTAATTGTCTTTATATAAATAAGGGGCGGTGATTTATACCTTAGCTTTCAGTGTTTAGTGGGGGCTCTTATTGGAAGTGAATTGAGAGGCCCTTGTGATGTTGTAAATTTGGCATTTTTATTAGGACTTTCCACGGAACGGGCGAAGGCCGCTCTATCTAAAAACTGCAGGTAGGTCTCCAACATATTAGAGATAACTGTTGTGTCTTCTTCAGAATAAAACAAGTAATGTAACCGAACCAGGTTTTGAAGGGAAACGAACTGTCCTCTTCCTGCTGGTCAATGATAATCGAAAAGATTACATACCCAGATACCACATGTTTGTCAATTTGAGAATACTATTACATCTTAATCGAAAATATGTGTACGCTGCATTTTTAGATGAATGACATTCATAAAAAAGCCCTTCAAGGAACCACGTTGGCTAGCAGTAAAGAAGCTGTAAATGAGTAAATGAGTGAAACTGTTAAATGTAGTTGATGAGTATATTCTTCTAGAAAAGCCTATGAAGGTAACATCAGAAGTTGAAGTTGGTGACACTAGAGTGGATTTGCGTGACGATCAACTAGATCTCAATAGAATAAATGAATCTGTATCTGAACTGCTACAGGAGTGGAGACCTATGGTTTGTTCTGGGGAAGTAAATGGTTCAGACCATGAGAACATGTGTCGTAATGAAGTGAGAGAGCCTCTCATGTGTGTTGAATCCTCCATTCATTTTTCTCAGGGCAAAAATTTTAATAATGCATGGAGAACATCACGAGCCCTACTCTGGATACATTAACAGGTGAAATTGGCGTTTCAAATTCTGCTTCAAAAGGGCAGGATCTGTTGAATATATATTCAGGCATTCATGATGTTTCATTTGCAACAGATGTAGGTGACCAAAATGCTGACGAGAAAGTTGCAGATCCTTTAGTGGATAGATCAGTAGCTAAAGATATTTGTGTCAAATTAAGTCAATGACTGCAGATTTGTGTATTCCATCATTGGAACAATCTGATGCATTTGTTGAAACAGTCATCGTAGACCAGGATGCTGAAAGAGTGAAGCACAATTATGCAACTTCAGTGCATGATCTGGCGGATGGATGCATGACTGGAAATGAAGCACGTACAGTGCTAGATTCTAATTTACGAAGAACTGACGATTTTGCAAACATAGAGAATTGGGAATCAATAAATATGATGAAAAGAGTAGGTGAGCTGACTGGAAACGCATGTCTTCGTCGGCAAGATCTTGATTGTAAAACTTCACGATCTTTCAGTCCATGGCGAGACATTGAAACATGATGAAGTTTCTAGGTTGGTCAATAAACTGCTGTCAGGGGGTGACATCTGATACTGTAGAAGTGCTTAGTCATACAATTCCAGAACTTTCTGTTCATACAGCAGCACAGAATCGCGATGACTCCATTGCTTTAGTGGATAAAAGTGTACCGTCAGATAGGAAAGAAGGTAGTGGCAGAAAGTGTCCCATGTTTGTCTTAATTTTAGGTTTATCTTGTGAGTGACTTCTAATTGTTACCATTTCCTTAATTGATG
Source organism: Piper betle (assembly GCA_033002965.1). Classification (NCBI taxonomy): domain Eukaryota; kingdom Viridiplantae; phylum Streptophyta; class Magnoliopsida; order Piperales; family Piperaceae; genus Piper; species Piper betle. The sequence goes on along the minus strand of JAURVB010001633.1, from coordinate 11,284 downwards.
GCAATGTCATCAGGATATTGTTCTTTATGTACAACATATTGATGTTTGTTGCTCTGTTTTCAGTCATGCTATTGACGGAGTCATTTGTTATCTATCTTAATGATCTACCCGAACATGGGGGTGCCTTTGTGCAACAAGCTTGAGCATGTACGTGCCTCTTTAGATCAGGCTGTCTTTCTCTCCGAGGGTGCTTTTCTGCAACAGGCTGCCTTCGTTCTCTGATGGCAGATATTTTCCAAGTTTACAAACAAGGGAAACTCAATGCTATATATTTCAAGTTCTGCTTTTCTCAATGTTTTATTAGACAAATTTTACTGATCTTCGCAATTATATTTAATCATATTCTTCTGTTCATTTAATGTATGCTCCCTGTTGCAAAAAAAAAATTATAACGGCATTTATTTAAGGGATCATCATTCACTATTGCCATGTGAAAGTTCCAGAGGAAGATGTTGGCATATATATGCCTTGTTTACTCTTTGTGTTTTCATCCTATGTGGTATGTGATGGGGATTCATATAGAGAAGATGGTGATTACTTCTACTAAATAAATGTTTTGAAGTGAATGATAATAATAAAATTTATTGATTTTGTGTCTGTTTGATCTTGTTGGGGTACTAGAAATGTTGATCTTGAGTTGGGATGCATATAGATTTTGATATTATAATAATCTTGTGAAACATAAGCAACACTCTTGTGACTAATTATAAATGATGTTTCTTCAACCTATATAGAGGCTTTTAACCATGGCAAATTATTTCATGACTCCCGAATTGTTGTGTACAAAAAGTATACTTTTTTAAGTCATTAAAATTTTTTAAGGTTGATGTTTAAAACAATAACTTTTATTCAATCAGACTTGAGGTTGTAAACTTGATTATACTCTTAATGTGATATTAAACTCCTAATCTGATATAAATTCTACGATAACAATTCATAAAACTATAATATCAATCAAATTTTTGAAGAACATGCATGATCTGTGATTAATCTTGATACAAACTCTAATAATCTACATTATTATATAAAATAAAATAATGTGAAATTGAATTTCACCAAGCTGGAAGATGAATGCCCACTTTTTTGTCTTCCCCCTTCCACCGGATGGAGTTTGGCTGTAGTGAGAACTTCCTTTTTATGTGCTGTGTTTTTAAATTACATTGTTGAAGGGGTGAATTCAATTATGTTCTTTTTGATGTTTTTACTTCAGGTCCCAATGATAGACTCTTTAAGATATTTATGGCGTCACTCAAAATATATACGCAATGTTAAAAGCTGTCGTTATTTAGAATATTTGAAGTAATGTTACTTAAAATATCTTTAAGCTACACAAGGTTTTATTTAGCTTATAATGTTGTCATTCCCCTCGCCCTCTCCTCTCACTCCTCTCACACCCCCTCTCTCATAGCCGACCTTTAATTATTCATATAATTATAAATAATATTAATTAATAATATTTATTTTATTTTTAAATTTTAATTTTAATTTAGTTAAGACATTTTAATTTTTTATTTTCAAATGCAAAAAATATTATAAATATTAATATAACATATAAATACAAAGTTAGATTTTATTTAAATTTTTCGTGTGCTCATTTTATTTTTCGTAAAAAAATTCATAACTAGTAACAATTACGTTTGGGTGGACATGAAATGAGAAAGAAGAATTTTGCATGCAAATGTGACGTTAGGGTAACTTAAATTGGACCATGCATAAATGCAGTGTGGAGCAAATATTTCCTCAAACAACAATCAGAAATGACTCTAGATGAGGTAGTTAGCAATTAAACAAAATGCAATTATGAATGTGAGAATGTGTTGTGCAGTGTGGATATGGGTGAGGATCGATGATACTTTAAAATGGGATTTGCCCCTATTTGTGTACCAAACCTACGGACAAGTCTTATCAAAAGATGTCCTTAACCTCACTTGTCCTCATTGATAAGGCACGTACCCTGCTTAGGGATGTTTTGGACCTGCAGTTCTTATTTGTGCCCGTTACAATAAAAACAATGACATTCACACTCTCAAATGTTCTTTGTATGAAAATTATTATTATTATTATTATTATTATTATTATTATTATTATTATTATTATATATGGCCATTTCGAGACGATGAGTAGCAATGGATTGAAGAGGTACTTAGTGCTTCAAATTTTCTATCACATTTTTTCTATATTTCTCGCCTGGGATTCAATCCTATGAATATTAATTTGCACATAATCGAACCCAAAAGATGTCTTATAATTTCTCTATCATTAATTATTTTTTATTTTCAAACTAGGCAAGAAATAGACAAATATAGCTTGGGAAGAAACCAAATTATCTCGCATTAACTAAAAGCTTACATACAATAACTTCTATAATCTTAAATCTCATATTTTTAGCTGTTTCATGCTTCTTAAATTTATATATATTTTTAGATAGGGAAGTACTAAGAAAAACATGTATATTATTTGAGGGAGCTTCTTAGATATATATATATATATATATATATATATATATATATATATATATATTAGAGGCATATCATATAAATTCGTTTTAATGATTGTTGGTCTGGGTTTGAGTAATTGGGCTATGCATGGGCGTGGAATGGGCCTGGCTTAGCGGTTTCATGGCCTCATAAAACCACGTCGAGCCAAACACGGGACCGGCTCAGTTTCTATCGGGCACGGCCCGTCCCGACAGAAACAAGGACTTTTTCGACTCAGCCGAGCTTAATTAATTTAATATATGTTTGATTTGCCATTTGTTTCTCATAACTATAATCTTACTTCAACTTCCTTCCTTCAAAAAATTAAAAAAAAGCTTATAACCGTCAATCAGATAAACACCCTTTATCGAAAAAAATTGAATTTAAGCAATTTTAATTTTAAACTAGAGATTTTAGAGATGTTAGACTCCCATTGAATCAAGAGATTGACTATAATATTTTAAGTTGATATTTTATTTTTTTATTTTTTAACTGGCTAAATATCTTACTTTTAGTAAAAGTTTAGTCTTTTAATTGCCTTTATATTAATAAGGATCGGGGATTTATACCTTAGCTTACAGTTTAGTGGGGGCTCTTATTGGAAGTGAATGAAGTGAGAGAGCCTCTCATGTGTGTTGAATCCTCCATTCATTTTTCTCAAGGGAAAAATTTGAAGTCAGATTCCTCCAACAAGAATGCAAATATGTCCCTCAGAAATGATGTAATTCTGGCACCTAGTGGCATCAACTTTGACAAGAATCCTGATGTTTCTGCTTTGTGCAATGAGGATTCCCATATGCTCATGGAGAACATCACGAGCCCTACTCTAGATACATTAACAGGTGAAATTGGCGTTTAAAATTCTGCTTCAAAAGGGCTGGATCTGTTGAATATATATTCATGCATTGATGATGTTTCATTTGCAACAGATGTAGGTAACCAAAATGCTGACGAGAAAGTTGTAGATTCTTTAATGGATAGATCAGTAGCTAAAGATATTTGTGTCAAATTAAGTCAATGACTGCAGATTTGTGTATTCCATCATTGGAACAATCTGATGCTTTTGTTGAAACCGTCATCGTAGACCAGGATGCTGAAAGAGTGAAGCACAATTATGCAACTTCAGTGCATGATCTGGCGGATGGATGCATGACTGGAAATGAAGCACGTACAGTGCTAGATTCTAATTTACGAAGAACTGACGATTTTGCAAACATAGAGAATTGGGAATCAATAAATATGATGAAAAGAGTAGGTGAGCTGACTGGAAACGCATGTCGCGTCGGCAAGATCTTGATTGTAAAACTTCCGATCTTTCAGTCCATGGCGAGACATTGAAACATGATGAAGTTTATAGGTTGGTCAATAAAATGCTGACAGGGGGTGACATCTGATACTGTACAAGTGCTTAAATCATACAATTCCAGAACTTTCTGTTCATACAGCAGCACAGAATCGCGATGACTCCATTGCTTTAGCGGATAAAAGTGTACCGTCAGATAGGAAAGAAGGTAGTGGAAGTGTCCATGTTTGTCTTAATTTTAGGTTTATCTTGTGAGTGACTTCTAATTGTTACCATTTCCTTAATTGATGGTAATGTCGTCAGGATATTGTTCTTTATGTATAACATATTGATGTTTGTTGCTCTGTTTTCAGTCATGCCCGAACATGGCGGGTGCCTTTGTGCAACAAGCTTGAGCATGTACGTGCCTCTTTAGATCAGGCTGTCTTTCTCTCTGAGGCTGCTTTTGTGCAACAAGCTTGAGCATGTACGTGCCTCTTTAGATCAGGCTGTCTTTCTCTCCGAGGGTGCTTTTCTGCAACAGGCTGCCTTCGTTCTCTGATGGTAGATATTTTCCAAGTTTACAAACAAGGGAAACTCAATGCTATATATTTCAAGTTCTGCTTTTCTCAATGATTTATTAGACAAATTTTACTGATCTTCGCAATTATATTTAATCATATTCTTCTGTTCATTTAATGTATGCTCCCTGTTGCAAAAAAAAAATTATATATATGCATGAATATACATATATATATATATATATATGTATTCTTCTATTCATTTATTTAAGAGATCATCATTCACTATTGCCATGTGGAAGTTCGAGAGGAAGATGTTGGCATATATATGCCTTGTTTACTCTTTGTGTTTTCATCCTATGTGGTATTTGATGGGGATTCATATAGAGAAGATGGTGATTACTTCTACTAAATAAATGTTTTGAAGTGAATGATAATAATAAAATTTATTGATTTTGTGTCTGTTTGATCTTGTTGGGGTACTAGAAATGTTGATCTTGAGTTGGGATGCATATAGATTTTGATATTATGATAATCTTGTGAAACATAAGCAACACTCTTGTGACTAATTATGAATGATGTTTCTTCAACCTATATAGAGGCTTTTAACCATGGCAAATTATTTCATGACTCCCGAATTGTTGTGTACAAAAAACGTATACTTTTTTAAGTCATTAAAATTTTTTAAGGTTGATGTTTAAAACAATAACTTTTATTCAATCAGACTTGAGGTTGTAAACTTGATTATACTCTTAATGTGATATTAAACTCCTAATCTGATATAAATTCTACGATAACAATTCATAAAACTATAATATCAATCAAATTTTTGAAAAACATGCATGATCTGTGATTAATCTTGATACAAACTCTAATAATCTACATTATTATATAAAATAAAATTTGCGAAATTGAATTTCACCAAGCTGGAAGATGAATGCCCACATTTTTGTCTACCCCCTTCCACCGGATGGAGTTTGACTGTAGTGAGAAGTTCCTTTTTATGTGCTGTATTTTTTAAATTACATTGTTGAAGGGGTGAATTAAATTATGTTCTTTTTGATGTTTTTACTTCGGGTCCCGATGATAAGGAAATGGTCTAGTCGACTCTTTAAGATATTTATGGCGTCACTCAAAATATATACGCAATGTTAAAAGCTGTTGTTATTTATAATATTTGAAGTAATGTTATTTAAAATATCTTTAAGCTACACAAGGTTTTATTTAGCTTATAATGTTGTCAATCCCCTCGCCCTCTCCTCTCACTCCTCTCACACCCCCTCCCTCATAGCCGACCTTTAAATATTCATATAATTATAAATAATATTAATTAATAATATTTATTTTATTTTTAAATTTTAATTTTAATTTAGTTAAGACATTTTAATTTTTTTATTTTCAAATGAAAAAAATATTATAAATATTAATATAACATATAAAGGCAAAGTTAGATTTTATTTAAATTTTTCGTGTACTCATTTTATTTTTCTTTAAAAAATTCATAACAAGTAACAATCACATCGTGAAAATTAACAATTTCGAATGATATGGATTAATTGTTAATGACAATGGGTTATTTTTAATATACACTTTATAATCAATATATACACTTTTAACAAGTGGGAGGTTGGTAATGAGGTTGATATTTAAAGTACTTGAACCATAAGAAGTAATAAAAAATAATAATAAAAAACTAAACATATGAATGAATAAGGAATCATTTAAACCTTTATATAAAATTTTTTACTACAACTAATTAAGTAAATTTCTATTTTTATATAAGTAATTTAAAATAAATATTAATATAGTTATATAATATTTATTACTTAGTAATAATAATATTTAATATATATTAACTTGAGAACAAAATATATATATTAATATATATATTTTTCATAATCATTAAAATAAAATTACATAACATACAATTATCTTTTATTAAGTCACATAAAATAATCCTTTATTATATAAGACATTAAATAAAATTTAACATGACTATAGGCCATGTGGGTAATAATTCTTCTACGAATATAACCTAAAATTACAAAAAACATATATATAATATAAAATAAAATAATTAAAGACATCATAATATTAATTGCTCCCTAGTAAAATCTTAATAAGATATTTTTATTATAACATAAATAGAGATGTCCATAAAGCACGCCGAAAGGAAAACATTGTATAGTTTTGTGTTTTATTTTAACAAATAGCAATGTAGGAAACAAAATAAACTATAAAATAAAAATATAAGCTGCTTTTAAATGTTTACTTTGAGAGTATTAAATATATACACACCACAAGCCTAATTGTAAAACTAATTAATAGTATAATAATAGTTAAAAAATAACTTAAAATAAATTTAATAAGAAAATAATAAGTAACGGAAAAAATAATTAAATGGCAGGTGTTGAAAAAGATGATGAATATTCATTAAATTATTCTAAAAAATAAGTAATGCACTTTAAATAATGGATAAATAATTATTAGTATATTATTTTAGTAAGTTTGAAAAGGGGAAAAAAGGAAAAAAATATTTTTTAAATAGTACATAATAATTACTTATTGAGTTGCTAGTTATTTATAAACAAAAAAATTTATTTAAATAAATAAAAATCACAAATAAATAAATAAAGCTAAAACGAGGTGTTGCTTATGGAAAGAGTTGATACGCATCACTTAATAATTTTTAATGACAGTATTAAGTAATTAAAACATGTATCACTTAAAATATATTTTAACACTTATTTACGTCAAATAAAATACTTATAAGTAATGTTAAAAGTTGATGACACTTAAAGTTATTTAAATGTTAAGCAAAATAATCTAAAATGTTATAAATGACACTTATTAAAAGTTTTATTTAGTTAAAAAAATGAAAATCTCATTCCTCCTGCCATCTCGCGTTATATACCATCTTGTTATTCCCATTTCTTCTCCTCACTCCCTCTCCCTCCCCTGACATTCCTTACTGACGCACTTAATATATTTTAAGTAACACTTATTTAAAATACTATAAGAAATGATAAAGTCGACATCATTTTACTTAAATATTTAAAATGATATTAAATAATGCCTATTTTTTGTGTTAGATAAAGGCTTTATTTTGATTCCCATCCCTCTTACTACCATTGACACCTCCCCGTACCCTTGTTCACCCCTTACCATGTTACCTTTCATCCTTTCCCTCCCACCTTAACTTCCTCACTGCCCATCCTCCTCTTATTTTCCTTTCAGTGTGCTTCTATTTTCCCTTCTGTTTTTTTTCATAGCTTTGCTTATAAGGTAGGACAACTTAATAAATAGAATTCTTCTATGTCACCCTCTTCTTAAATCACGATCTAAAATATCTTTTAAAATCACAATCTAAACCTAAAAAGTAGTTATTTGTAACCTATATATATTGTTTTAATTATGTATTAATGTAATACAAAGTCTTTTTATGATATTAGTGGATTTCTAATTTTCTATACATAATTGTGCTAAGTAGGAAAAATGAGTAATAATATTATATTATTTAAGAAATAGACAAATATAACATATATGATCAACTAGCATTAAATAAAATTAGTTTAGATATAATAACTTTTTTATCTTAAATCAAATATTTTTACCAGTTAGATGCTTTTAAAACTTTTTAAGGTGTTTCATAAATATATTTAGAGAGGCTTATCATATAAAATTTGTTTTACTTATAATATAAGTTCGATTTAGTCATTGCTGGTCCAAATTAGGTCAGGATTTGTAGTCATGAGCCCCGGTTCAGTTTGCAATGAGCCAAACCTAGCTTAGGATTTGGAGTCATATTTAACCCATCAAAAGCTAAGGCCTTTCTTGGTGAACTGAGCCTAATTTGTATAATTTACCTATTTTTGAAATCTAAACTGCAACCATCTTACATTCATTTTAATTCAATCAAATGAAAGCATTTAAATGAAAAGAGTAATAATTTCTGCTTATTTTACTTTTAAACTTCATGTTATGTGTTTTAACAAGACAAATAACTTAAAGTACAAAAGATAGAGGAAACACTAATTTAACGTGCAACTTCCAAAATAAGAGGGAAACACAAATCATCCACTATAATAAATAATGAGTATACTTTTTGGGCAAAGACAATACATCATCTTCATTGTATGGTGTAAATAGAACTTATCTAATCATCATTTTGCAATGTTCTTCATCAAATAGAACTTACATATTTCCGACTAAGACACTTCTCCAATTAAGAAAGACCATAATCTCCATCTAGACAAGACAATTTAATTGGAAAACTTACAATCTTCAACTAGAAATATACTCTAATTAGAAATACCCTTAATCTCCAACTAGAGAAAATTCTCTAATTGAGAATAACATATATCTCCACCTAGATAAGACACATTACACAAGAAGACACATACTTTGTGAGCAGAGACTCTTCCTCCTCGAAGAGAGAGGGAAAGTCATACGGTAAAACCTCACAGTAAAGTACATAATGACATACACTAGGCTCACTTGTACACTACACAGCAGAGATATACAATTAAATAATTATAGATAATAGATACAAATATTATACATGAGATACGGCTCACCTATTGGATACGAAGAGCCCACACCAGTCTCACCAATGAATATATTGTTTGTTTTTCATAATTCTTCTCGAATTTCTCGTATAGTAACTTCAATTCTTTATTGCTTCCTATGTAACTGTATGCTTTGTCACATCCATCATATGATGAGGGACTCCAACATCTTCAATATCCCCTCTTGTTCAAAGCCAAACTCACTTACTGCTATCTCCAACAACACTGCAAATTGAGGGTAACCAAAGTGCTTCCTATGCACCAAAACCTTCACCCTCTCCCTCCCTGATCCTGCCAGCATCGGCACTTAGCTCTTAGGCATGGCCCGGTCACTGCCACCGTTGTCGTTACCATCGCAGCCCAACGCCAATCACCTATATTCAGCTGTGACTCTCCCATTCTTCCTCATCCCTCCTCACTTCTCTTGTTTTAATACTCCCCTTATCAGCCTCACAAGCAGCCCCCCTTCCTATATACCCACATAAGAAACCAAGTAGGTTGAGTACATCACTGAAGCAGAAGAATGTGCAGTGCACAACTATGGTTGGTCAGTAATGTAGAATGTTAAGTATCTTTGACTTTGAGGAGGGCATTACACATTGTAGAGTTGTAACAGGCTATTGAAGTGTGTGAGTGATCTGCTAGATGGTGCTAGGAAATGAATTGAAAGAGATACGAGTGGTCGAAGATACAAAGAGAAAACCCATCTCTGTTAAGAAAACACTGCTATCAAGCTATTGATGTTATCGTTCTCTGAGATGTTAACCCTCTGCTGTCAACAGCTTTTCCGAGGTCTTTATAGTCGTCCTTTTCAAAGGTGGGGGGCTGCAATTAGGCACACCACCTCTTCATTTCCACTGGAATGGTAGGGACTCAAGAATGGCATTTGAGTTTGGCAAGCACCCAACTTTTAGCTTGTTACAGCATTTGGACTAGTAGGCATTGAAATGCTTTAGGATGGTAGGAACGAAGTTCATGAGTGGATTCACTGAGCATGAATGACTTTTGGGGGGACATGAAGTGAGAAAGAAGAATTTTGCATGCAAATGTAACGTTAGGGGTCAGTATAACTTAAATTGGACCATGCATAAATGCAGTGTGGAGAAAATATTTCCTCAAACAACAATCAGAAATGACTCTAGACGAGAGAGTTGAGAAAATATTTCCTCAAACAACAATCAGAAATGACTCTAGACGAGGGAGTTGGCAATTCCACAAAATGCAATTATGAATGTGAGTACGTGTTGTGCAGTGTGGCTGTCGGTGAGCATCGATGATACTTTGAAAAGGGTTTTGCCCCTATTTGTGTACCGAACCTACGGACAAGTCTTATCAAAAGATGTCCTCACTTGACCTCAATGATCAGGCACGTACCCTCCTTAGGGATTTTTTGGACCTGCAATTCTTATTTGTGCCAGTTACAATAAAAACAATGACATTCACAATGAAATGATCTTTTCTTGCAAACCTTTGTTCTTTTCAGAAAAGAAGAAAATAGACAAGAACAAGCAAGCTCTTTGAATGAAAAGAAAGACAAGCCACACATTACAGAAAGACTGTTTATGATTATAGTGCTTCCATGGCTCTTCACTCTATTTTCCATTCGCTTGGCTGGTGGCAAAAGCTTCTGCTTGGACAGGCTTGTGCAACTACAAATTGAAATAAACTAGCCTATGCAAAGAAGAAGAAGAAGAAAACTAGCCTATGCAAACAAAACGAGATGATAGAAGATATAATGTCTACGCAAACATCCATCAGATATTCAAACTTCACGAAATTAAATCAACATCATTTAGAAAAACAGAAATTAAACAAAAGAAGCTGAGCGATCATGTCTGACTATTTTGAACAAGAAAAAGTCATATTTCCGACAATAACTATTTTTGTGCAGTTACAAAAATTGCACCCTATTAAGATCCAGTCTTTCACAACAAAAAGAAGAAAGCTTTGCTAAGAAACAACACTAAACAACTTTGGGACATTGCACTCCCCATTAAGAGAATTCATCTTCTAATACCTCCAATTTATTATCATGTTTAGAGAACCCAACAAATAAAAAAAGCAATAAATTCCCAAAAAATGAATCAAATACTCCCCCATTAAGAGAATTCATCTTCTAATGCCTCTTCCAATTTATTATCCTGTTTAGAGGACCCAATAAAAAAAAGCAATAAAAATCCCATAAACATGCATGAAATACTACCACAATAACCAAAGTCGCCTCCTAACAAAATCTTACTTAATCTGAAAGAAAAACAGCACTAAAGCAACTTTGGCAACATCGAATTCCCGACTTAAGGGACATCATTTTTCATTTATTATATATTTATTTATATATAGTAGTTATGTATCTTCTTCATCTCTTCTTTTCTTCTTACAAAATTTTTAGTTTAGAGCTTCACCAATAAAATGTCAAATATGACAAACCTATATCTA
>JAURVB010001632.1:0-12741 GCA_033002965.1 Piper betle | reverse complement strand
GCATGTATTGCTCTTGAAAGCGGCGTGAGTTGGCGGGGCGACACCGTCAGGTCATGGCAAGACTGGTCGACGACGATTTACGGTGGCCGGAGGTGGTCGGCGGCAATGGCAGGTGGAGCACGCTTGGAGTCGGGAACAAAGCTTGCCATGGAAGAAGAAGAAGAAGAAGGGCGGCCGACGCGAGTTAAAAATAATACAAACATGTAATAAATCTTTAAAAATAATTATTTTAACAGGTTATAGGGTAAAGTTACTAAACTAATTAGTTATTCGACGAAGTCGACATAGACATAAGTTATAAAAAAATACAGTAATGAGAAATTGTGGATAATTAATCGGCATAATAAAAGCGATTAAATTAAATCAGACGGTTATAAGTGATTAATAAATAAAGTTGTTACCTTTACCATATTGAATTTAATATTATGTAAATAAAGTGATTATTTTAATAACAAGTCCGTAATGTAGAAAATGGGTTATTAAATTATAGTCGAGTAGCAATCACTCGCGTCGAACCTAAATAGCATAATGGAAATAAATAAAGTTAAAAACTTTATAAAGTTAAATAATTTAAAATAATTGTCTTAATAATATTTATGAATTAAAATAATACAAATTATTTTAAATAATTTAATTGAACAACTTAATTAATTAAATTATTGTAAGTAATAGTAGTGATTAAAAAAGATTATAACCAAAGGAAAATATACTAATAATAGTAATTAAATATTTGGGTATAAGTTGATATTATTTTATTAATTGTTAGGTGTTAATTATGATCTAGATTATTAATGTAAAGTAGGATTTAAATAATTATGTCACATGAATAGTGTAATTTTAATATTGTTGAAATTTAATATTGATATATATATATTAGTTATTTAGTGGCATGCCTTGTGACTCAAATAAAATTATACTTATGTATAATTTTATATTCTCATTCAGATTAGGATCATCGATCGCAGGTCCGAGTTCGAAATATCCAGGTCCCTATAATCATTTGAAATGTTATACTTTCCCTCGTTGGCAGCCCTAGTCGGCTTGAACCCAGATTTGACCACCATGCGCTGTAACGCAATCGGGGTTAAGTAATTGATTCAGTCCAACACGGGGCCGCACCTTTAAAATTACTATGTGTGTTACTATGTGTGTGCTTATAATTATTTAAAATGTTATATTTTCCAAACTAGTATAATAATATGAAATGTTGTATTTTCCCAAATTGGTAGCCCTTGTTGGCACTAATCTCAAGATGACCTGGGAGCCGTTTCTTAATCTTAGAATGAGCTGAGAGACAATTGTCTAATCTTAGAATGAGCTGGGAGACGATTTTAACCTCAAGATGAATTTGGGGACCATGACTAATCTCAAGATGAATTGGGAGACCACCTAATCTCAGGATGAGCTGGGAGCCGTTTCTTAATCTCAGAATGAGCTGGGAGACAATTGTCTAATCTTAGAATGAGCTGGGAGACGATTTTAACCTCAAGATGAATTGGGGGACCATGACTAATCTCAAGATGAATTAGGAGACCACCTAATCTCAGGATGAACTGGGAGCCGTTTCTTAATCTCAGAATGAGCTGGGAGACAATTGTCTAATCTTAGAATGAGCTGGGAGACGATTTTAACCTCAAGATGAATTGGGGGACCATGACTAATCTCAAGATGAATTGGGAGACCACCTAATCTCAGAATGAGCTAGGAGACGATTTTAACCTCAAGATGAATTGGGGAACCATGACTAATCTCAAGATGAATTGGGAGACCACCTAATCTCAGAATGAGCTAGGAGACGATTTTAACCTCAAGATGAATTGGGGGACCATGACTAATCTCAAGATGAATTGGGAGACCACCTAATCTCAGGATGAGCTGGGAGCCGTTTCTTAATCTCAGAATGACTTGAGAGACAAATTACTAATCTCAGAATGACCTAAGGGATAAGTACTCTTTACTTGTGTAATAATAATAATAATAACGAGTGAAATGATAATAGGGATTTTATTGACTTGTTTCATATAATTATGCGGCTTAGTGGTTTTATCACTAACGCGGAATTGCCTCCGCAGGTGAGCAGTTTTGGGACTAAAGAATAGAAGTGTGGTTGGTGGTTCTTTACCAACCCAGGTATGGTGAATCGATAATAAAGTTGGACTTCCTCATTATTCTCTTGTGTTATAAATGTGGCTATGGGAAACGGTCCGAAACTGTGGGACGAATATTTTAAATTATTGAGAACGTGATTTATTGTTATGATTCAGATTATATGTTGCGAGACTTATTTCCTGTATTTCAGTTCATGTTTTGGAATATTACCGTTACATCAATTATATTTTTAAGTAACCCCCGGTCCGGTTCGGGCGGGTCGTTACATGTATGTTCTCTTACTTTGCAAACTACTCAAAAGGTCATCATAGTGCCGGAACATGCATTGATGATTCCTTGGGGGCTTCACCCACTCCTCATGGCAAAAAGCAAGTGAAGCCACAGTAGGATGCAACTAAATCAGATGAGAGGGAAGTCTTTGCACCAAGCATTCTATCAGAAGCTTTAATATTTCATGTAGATTAATTGCATGCATTCATGTTATTATTTTAAGGTCACAAGTTACTTCATCATGAAGAGATCATCATCATGTTTACTACCTCTACTGCACATACTGGGGCTCTAAACTTTTATCTCTCATGTTCAGACTTTTATCTCTCATGTTAAGAGACATTTTTCGTGCTGCTACACCCACATTTTACTTCGAATTGGACGGGTCATTGGTCTTTTAATTCTTACACATAGTTTCTTATAGTTATAAATAAGTAAATAAATAAATAAAATGAGTCGAAAAAATAAATTAAAAAATTAAAAAATGAAAAAACTAATGACGAAAATAATAAAAAATGAGCAAAAAATTGGATTACAAAGTCGATATGTCAATCCATTATCAAACTATAAATCTAATTTGTGAACTTTTTGAACGTAGCAAGTCGAAGGGAACGAAGTCCACTAGAGGGATAATGTTTGCACTAAATTTTCACGTGAGGCCGGGCTTATTTATTAATTAGTAATTTAAAAAACAAGATAGAAAAGTTGGAGATGAGAGCTGACTGTCAACATACAGGAGAGTTGGGAGAAGTAGGGAGAGCCAATCTCCTCCTCGTCTGTGCCTCCTCTTCGTGTTTATCCAAGAGGGGTTCTAGATCATTCTCCACCCATCCCGTTCATCTATACATACCCCTGAGCCCTTCTCAGAAAATTCGGAACGAGAGGGGAGAAGAAGCCACCAGCAAAGTATTAAAAGTCTTTAATTTTGTATATTAGCATATAGAAGGATTCTTAGCGATCCTAATTATAATAGAAAAGTAATTTATAAGAATTAAAAATTAAGAATAATATTATGTAATAATTAGAGGCCATCAGCATCATCATGTTAAAATTCCTCAATTTTAGAATAGAAAATAGAAAGTAATAATGTAGAATAATTAGAGGACACTATGAAGCCCTCATTTTTATATATTAGTATAATAAGCACATTTCTTTCAAGTTTCGATTGTTTTGATTGAAGGTTAACAATCGTTCGTTCGTAGTGCACTGTATGGCAATGTATGAGATTAAAGTTCATAAATGTGATAACCATTTTTTACCTTTTTTAATCAAGTCTCTTACATTACATTGCACCAAAGTACTCTTTTGTTTTGTTTTTTTTAACGTACTGATGGTGTTTTATCCTTTTTTAGGTTGTGTTTGATTCTGGCCCACAATAACTCTATAGGCCTATTAATATTTACTTAATTTAAGATTTTTGTTATCATTATTATCATAAAGAAAATTTTTTGGAGTATAATTCTACTCAAATTAGGAATTCTTAAAATTTCTTAAATTCCACTTGTATGTTTATAAATGCATTAGTCAAATTAAAGTTTGTTACTAAATGCCAAATGCTTAAATTAGGATTTCCACACAATTTAGGATTTTTATTCATTTATATTTTTGTTAAAACAACTTAAGAATAACACCATCTGAATTAAAAATTGTTAAAAAATAAAAAATTCCATTCAATTATAAAAGTTTTTTCTCAAATTAGATTTTTCACTTATTAATAATTTCTTAATTAAGATTGTTACTTATTATTAACATAAAATTAAATTTACCTTTATTATTTGCATATAACCTTGGTATTCTCAAAATAGAAAATATTTTGTTAAAGTTAGATAAATATTACTATCTTTATTTAAAATAATAATTAGTAATATTTTTTAGAATTACTGTTAACATTATTAATATAATTAATAAGTTTTAAATGTACAAGTGGTCTTTAGCTAGTTCATTTTAGGAAAATAATTAGTATCAACTAGATTTGATATAATCAACTACATTTAATATGAACCCTTATATTAAAAGAAAAGTTGAATGACGAGAATAGTTTTGTCTAAGTCAATAAAATTACAACCATGTGATCTACATATATAACTATTTAAATCTCGCTAATATTTCGTATAAGACGGTGCTGATATTAAGACGTCTCTCATTTTTTAAGGCAAAACCCTAGATTACAAGGCATGATAGTTTCAACGGCCCACCAACGGCCCATCCTCTTTATTAGTGGGCCTCTGACGGGATTAACGAGGGAGTTTGACGTCCTTTTTGTTTTGTTTTTTCTCTTGGAATTTGACGTCGGGGGCCCGTTTACTGCTAAGGCCTGTGGGAGGATCAGATAGGACCGCCGAACCACCTGTCCATCTTTGGCCCACTAGTAAAGCATGCGGTCCCACGTCTTTTTCACCTATGGGGCCCAGATGTCACCCTTTTATATTTTAAAACCAAAAATATATAATAATAATAATAATAAGGGCCAATAAATTATGGGTTTATGGCGCTGTGGTCCAAGTCAGATCAATTAACCAGAGTTAGGGTTGGGTTTAGTTGCAGCACCTAAAAATGTGTATTAAATTGAACCAATTATCAATTTCTTTTGAAATGTAGAATAATCTATAAGGCAAATTGGAAGGTCCACAAAGTGATCCCCCCAGCTATACTTTAGTTGGACGTTGAAAATTCCGATGTGGGTCACCCCACAAGGGTGAGATTAGGCAGAATGGATTATGGAGTAAGCTACCTTCTAATGATAAAATTATTATTTAAGTTCATGGTAAGATTTGGATCTTCCGATTGTTTTTTTACTAAGTCTATCATGTAGGTACAGCCTTGCAGGCTAAGGATTTACCACCTTCTCAAAATTCAAAAGGCCAATTTAGACGGAAAAACTCTATCCTCTGAATAAAAAAAGCACAGTTTTCATTATTTAGCTAATCTATTGCATGCTTGTGGTTTTGTTAGGGTATTGCTACACGCCCAAAGCTAAACACTACTTATTCCGAATTTTATGATACGTACCTGAATCCCATTAGTTAATTGGGTAACTGCAGCAATCTTACGTGGAAACCAAATGCGTCTCATGATAGGAAGAATCATAAAAACTCAGCCAGATCAAGCGCTGTAAAGCATATATACGACCCCAAATTCTGTATAATGGAAATTGAAACAGCTTTATACTTAATATGACGAGCTATATTTTTAATTTAGAATAATTTAATTGGTTTTATTATTCAAAATCTATATAGGTAAATATCAAAATAAATAATTAAGATATTTATAGGTTTTCAACTCGATTGAATATAATTAAAACTAATTTTATAATATTATAAAAAATTGTATTTTTTTAAAATCTAAAAATGATTCATATCATTGTGAAAAAAAGAGATAAAATGTTATCAACTATTTATTTATGTACTGTACTTTTTATATGTAAGAAACTTCATTAACTGAGAATCACTAAAAAGTTTCAAGTTAGATATATAAAATATATAAGTTATATAAAGTGTAGAACATTTTATTTTTTTCTGAATAAAAAATTAGGGAAATTTTTATGGTATAAACTACATTTCTCCAACTGGTTTCAAAGAAAGATAGTGAGCATTTACTTTCTCTATGTTTTTAAATCATACAGCTGGCACGTTCAGCCAGCACCCCACTCAATTCTATTGTATACCCAGTAACTCTAAGCATGAATGTCATTTAGAGCTTTACCCTACAAATTGGTGGGGCACAGAGTAGCAATGGGACTGAGTTGGCTGCGCCTCGGCTCGGACAGGCATGTTTTGTCTTTTTTTTTCTTGAGGAAAACAGTTTATTTTCATAGTCCCTTACAAAAATAAAGAAGAGACTCACAACATTAAGATAACTAGGTCTTAACTCAGACCGGCTTCTTTTTGTCAGCAGATGAGTGAAACCAAGTCAACCCCCCGCTCAGTTCGGCACTCCTAAATAAATGTATTTAGAGTAGAAGATTAAGAAGAAGATTCTGAATAAATCAAACGGTTGTCAGTGCAGGTATTTCTCTCTCCATTATAAGTTTTTTCACCCATTCGAGCTGAGCTAAACACCAGTCAGCACTCGCCGGTGGATCGGGCGGATCGAGTTGTAGCTGCATAAAGCTCTCGTTCACTCCTTACACAACCCTAGCATAAGAACGGCTGGGTAGCAAAGGTGGGGTCAGGTACACAAAGAGATCCAACCTCTCAAATAGCAACGGAGCGTCTGAAAATTGACAAAAGCAATAAGAATGGAAACCCAAAATCTATACCTCCAACCAGACGTAACAGATGTTAAAGTATGTGATTATAAATATAAAATTTTAAATTGGCGGATGTCCTCTCTAAAGCTAAATTTTCCTTCTTCATCCGAATTTGACACCCGTGATGGACGGATACGGGCAGAGTTTAAAAACGGGCGCAAATTAAAAACATGATGCACACAAATATTAGCAATGAAAAAAGAAATGATATATATTCATACCACATAAAACAGGCAACAAAGATAAAAACAAAAGATGGAGCCCACCCACCAAAGGAAGGGCGGGTAAGTGCGAACCCCACATGGGGTCAGCCAAGCCCTACCCCTCAAACTATTTCACCCCGTCCCTTCCCTTCCCTTCCCTTCCCCACCCCTCCCCGCCCTCTCAATCCCAACCCCCCACCCTTCGACGTGGTCCCCATGGAGGACGACGACCAACACCACCACCACAACCACCATGCCCACCCCGCCATCGCCGCCGACGCCACCATCTCCGAAGATTCCACCACCCATGTCCCCGTCCAGCAGGCCTACTCCGCCGCTCCACTCCAGATTCGACCACTCCACTCCCTCGTCTGCTTTAAGGCCGAGCCCGACCTTCTCGCCGTCGCCCAGCCCCACTCCCAACCCGCAGCCGCCGCCCCTGTCGTCAAGCGCGTCATCAAGGACCGCCACACCAAGGTCGAGGGCCGCGGCCGCCGGATCCGCATGCCCGCCGCCTGCGCCGCGCGAATCTTCCAGCTCACCCGCGAGCTCGGCCACAAGTCCGACGGCGAGACCGTCCGGTGGCTGCTCGAGCGGGCCGAGCCCGCAATCATCGCCGCCACCGGCACGGGTACCATCCCCGCCATCGCCACCACCGGCGCCGACGGCACGCTCAAGATCCCCAGCCAGCCCTCCAACCCCGCCCCACTCGAATCCTCCTCCTCCCAATCCCCCGCCGCCGCCAAGCGCAAGAAGACCGCCGCCGCTGCCGCGGCTGCCGGCGGGACGGCCCCCGCGTACTACAGTATTGGCGGTGCCGGGGCGGTGCAAGCGCAGTTGCCGGTGCAGGCCAAGACCGCGGCGACGCTGTCCTCCGGGCTGGCGCCGGTGGTGCCGATGTGGGTGGGCGGCACCGGGGCGGCAGCGAGGGTGATCTCGCCGAGCGCGCTCACCGCCGGCACCATCTTCATGCTCCCGCAGGCATCGCCGGCCAACCAGCCGCAGTTCTTTACCATCCCGACGGCGGCGGCGGCCGGCACGCCGCTAATCAGCTTGTCGGGGGCACGGCCGATGTCGACCGTCTTTTCGGCCGTCCAGGGTTTCAACTTTGCCACGGCGGTGGAGATCCAGACCCCTCTTACCCCCATCGCCGACCAGCGGCACGGCCAAGCGCCGCCGTCGACGGCGAAGTAGCTCCATTTTTTTCTAGGCTTCCACTTTTCCCATCTCCTTTTGGAGAGTCCTCCCACACGTGGAAAGTGGGGCAGTTTATTCGCACGGGAGATTCGTGGGTTGGCTTAACGGAGGAGTGGGTCACACGGGGAGGGTGTGGGCCCCGTGTGTGACGTGTGAGTAAGATTGCTGATAGGGGTATTTTAGGATCTTCGGTTTTTTTAAATTAGTTTGTGGAGGGAAAGAAATGCGTTAGGGGATTGTTGTCTGCTTTTGGGGCTTTGAATTCGTATGACATTTTTCTGACATAGTTGTTGACAAATGAAAGAGTAGATTGCGTTGTATATTGTTGTAAAAAATTTGTATTATGATCTTTTTTAATTAATGGGGAGATTGGAAATAAGAATGTCTTCTTTTTTTACTATTGTTTTAATAATGAGGCTAATGCATATCGCGATTTTATTTTTTAGAGGTTCAAGCTCTGTTAATATTAAAATTAAGATAATTGATGCGTAAGAAAATTGAAGTATGTCTTATACTCTTTGCTCGTTCCTATATTAAAATTAGGGCAGTTGATGTTTAATTGTGGCTGATTACATATTAATAATCCTCCGTATTTTTATGTTATTTTTTACTAGCAAAGCTAGCGGTGAACAACAATAAATTATGTGCCACCAATTATACATATTTAGATCAATGACCAAAACATCCATATAATTAAGGATTATATCTATATATTTAGTTTGTTGGAAGAACACAAATCATGAATCAAGAGACAAATGTTCACGGTGGATGTCCTCCCCACGACTATATTTAATCATACTGCGCTCAATAACCATAAAATTTCTTAACCATTAAATGATATCCTAATTAGGTTGAGCTATAACAAGGGGAGATAACTTAAAAAATGATCATGAGTTATTTTACGGTACTTAAACTGAAAATTAAGAGTTAATAGGGTTATATATAGGCACAAGAAATGTCATAGTGTAACAATTAAACACCCACTTAGCACATTCTTACATCAAAATTGAGAGTGGTCGGTGAATAATTATTGCTTACTATTTCATTATTTTTGTTATCGCTATTCCCTAACTAAACTAGCAAACAACAACATGGATTTTGGGTCAAATAATATATAAATTTAATTTGATCAATGAGCAAAATAGATATCAAGGGTGGTTGAAATAGAGGTTGCCTCACAAGTTCTTTGGGATAGATGTGTTTCACATAGCAAAAAGAAGTTTTTTATTGGACAATAATATGATTGGCTTTTTAATACGGGCAAAAATGTTTGGTTATAAAAAAGAACAACGATAATATGATGGCAGTGGCAAAGATGCTCTGTTGAGACGGATGCATGACAAAATTCTAAAGGATTGGATGTCAAATAATTTTGTAGGAGAACAATTGGGATTGACCCTAATTGAGTACAAGATTTGAAAACATCATTAGATAATTTGGACATGTACAACATTGACAAAGCTCTCCAACTTGACTCGAATCCGAATTGAATCAAATTATAAAACTTTAAACTGATAATTATGGTTATTTAACACAAAATAATGAACACATGCTAGATCTAACCATTCTAGGAGTCATAAGACGGAGGGCTTGAATAGGTGCCTCTACCGCACATATCACAAGTTGTATGTTTATATAAAATACCAAGCTACCTTAGTAAAGGCCTAAACAAAACCTCTAACTGTTGTATGTTTATGTTGTGTTTCTAGTTTGCTTGTCTATGTTGTATGTTAGTACTCTTAGTTGAGCCCATCAAATATATATTTTTAAATATGTAAAGTTGAATGAGGATTGACTAATTGTCTAATACGAACATGTGGAATTTGAAATTAATTAAAAGTCATTTAAGTGGTTAGCTAGTTCTGATTTTGGAAGTGCACAAGAATGAGGGGTGTAATCTAAATTCCCAAGCTCCAGTTGAAAAATTGGTGGAGCCGAGTCTAGGTGGTGAAATTTTATGAAATTTCTCCTAAACTTTAGGATATGTATTAGAAGCTTCTCCATAAAATTTCAAGATCAATGAGCAAAATAGATATCAATGGTGGTTGAAATAGAGGCTGCCTCACAAGTTCTTTGGGATAGATGTGTTTCACATTGCAAAAGGAAGTTTTTTTATTGGACAATAATATGATTGGCTTTTTAATATGGGCAAAAATATTTGGTTATAAAAAAGAACAACGATAATATGATGGCAGTGGCAAAGATGCTCTGTTGAGACGGATGCATGACAACATTCTAAAGGATTGGATGTCTAATAATTTTGTAGGAGAACAATTGGGATTGACCATAATTGAGTACAAGATTTGAAAACATCATTATCTAATTTGGACATGTACAAAATTGACATAGCACTCTGTAACGACCCGCCATTTGTCACAACATTGTGGGCCTAGCTGGCAAGGTGTTACTCAAAATTTAAGCAAATATGTCTAACATTTTTTTAAACAAAAACATATATAAAGATCCCACAGTCTTGGACCGTTTCCCAGTAGCCACACTTATTTCTCAAATAGTAAAAAAAAGGAGTCCTCATATTTATTTTGCTCCATGCTCTGGTTGTCAATCACCTAATCTCGTATCTGCACACCTGCGGAGGCAATTCCGCGTTAGTGATTACAACACTAAGTAGTATAATAGATAAAACAAAACAAGTACATTCCACTATTTCCTTAAGTTTATTTTAATATGCGGTGGAGCGATTCCGCTGTACTCCAAAACAATGCGGAGGAGGTATCCGCTGTGATCCGCACACCCCGGCCGTAGCCCTTTTGTGGGGAGGCTACCACTACCGTCTCCAGTGCTAGTGCCTCACACACCCCGGCCGTAGCCTTTTGTGGGGTAGCTATCACTGCACTCAGGTGATTGCTATGCCCCGTTTGTGGGGAAGCTCTCACTACCAATTTTAGTGCCAGTGCCTCGCACACCCCGGCCGTAGCCTTTTTATGGGGAGGCTATCACTGCACTCCAGTGCCAGTGCCTTGCACACCCCGGCCGTAGCCTTTTTATGGGGAGGCTATCACTGCACTCAGGTGATTGCTATGCCCCGTTTGTGGGGAAGCTCTCACTGCCAACTCTAGTGCCAGTGCCTCACACACCCCGGCCGTAGCCTTTTTATGGGGCGGCTATCACTGCACTCCAGTGCCAGTGCCTTGCACACCCCGGCCGTAGCCTTTTTATGGGGAGGCTATCACTGCACTCCAGTGCGATGGAGGAATCGCTGTGCCTCACTCACCCTGGCCGTAGCCTTTTTATGGGGCGGCTATCACTACTCCAAAACAATGTCGATGCATTACACAATTTACGCACATAATACGACCCAGTGTCGGACTGAGTCAATTCTTTGACCCCGGTTGCACTCGGTGCATGGTGGTCGAATCTGGGCTCAGGCCGACCTAGGCTACCAACAAGGAAAATACGATGTTCTACCTATTATACGTACCTGACTTGTGATTTCGTCTGACTATGATCCGTTAACCCTAATCCGAGCGAAGGAGGAAAGCCAGCATCTGTCCAAGGAGGAGAAAGATGTAGAAGACGCCCTCCCCTTCTCCTTTTATAAAGAATGAAATGACGGCTAGGGTTTGTGGAAACACCCTTTCACCGCAATTCCTTTAATCGGGTAATTGGGTAATCAATACGGTTCACTTAACCATTTCACTTAACCTCTTAAACGGGTACATGGTATGATTCACTTAAATGGTTAAATGGATAAATAATTCACTTAACCTCTTAAATGGGTACATGGTATGGTTCACTTAAATGGTTAGATGGATAAATAATGTGGTCGACTTGACCGATTCAAGTAGAATCGTCCGGTTAGAAATTACTTCTCAATTAACCGGGTAATTCATACCTAACCAGCTAACGAAATTTTTTCCCCACGTTCGATCCCACCGCGTCGAACGTTATTATTATTATTATTATATATATATATTTATTTATTATTATTATTATTATTATTTTTTCCGGGTCTTCACAATCTCCCCAACTTAGAATTATTTCGTCCCCGAAATATCATAGCATAAATAGGATGTTCATGACTAAGTACATCTCCGGTATAAGTTCATGTTACAACAATTACACGGACTTATGCTACAAACAGGCTAGGATATTTTCTGGCCATTTCCTGTTCAGTCTCCCATGTAGCTTCTTCTGATCCCTGATTTCTCCATAATACCTTTACCAAAGGGATCTCCTTGTTACGGAGTGTCTTTGTTTCCCTTGCCAAGATGCGAATCGGTTTTTCCTCGTAGGTTAAATCCGATTGCAGCTCTAAATCTGCAAAATTTGTGATAATGTGATTGTAAAACCCGTGACTCGAGTCAGTTTCATGAACCGCGTGCTAAGCCGAGGCCAGCTGTGAGTTATGAGCGATGAGAGTCACCTGAATATATGATGATAACGTCGAGAAGATGGTGAGATATAAGTTATCAAAATATGTGAAAGTATGCAGTATTTTTTTCTTTTTATATGTTTGATCGTAAAAATAGTTTTAGGCTGAATAATGAATTAGGACGCGATATAGGTGAGTTTGGGTGGGTTATCAGTTATAGAACATATCATTTGGATGCTGCAGTGTTCGTTTGATTTTACAGGATTTTTCCCAATTTTTTTGGATTTTTTTTGGATTTATTAGGAGATAGTTGTTATTATTGACTCGAGTCGGAGTCGAGTCAAGTTTAATTTACAAAATGCCATCGCACGCCCCTTCAT
>JAURVB010001629.1:0-33840 GCA_033002965.1 Piper betle | reverse complement strand
GCCAAGACTCTCTCAACCTCTCTTGCTGCTCACACTACTTCTCCAAAGGTAGCAAATACTTTGTTCACATTGGCTATGTGAATCTCATATTGAAGCCGTTCATAGAAACACTCAATTCTTCTCTAATCAGTTGGCACTAGGTCTGAAGCAAATCTTTCAAGTGGTCTGAATCGAGTTTCATTTGTACCGCCGTCAATTGTCCTTTCTAGTGGTCTGAAGCCTCCATTCTTCACAAACTGCTCATTCTTCACAAATTCCATTCTTCGCAAATCTTTCTAGTGGTCTGAAGCCTCCATTGTGACAGGCATATTCACCCACTCATAGTACTTGTGAATCATTGTAAAGATTGTGGAAAAAAATTAAAAAATAAAATATTTGACTCGGTCTAGGAATGATCAAACATTGGAGAATTATTATTATTATTAATATTATATTCTCAACCCGGTTAATTCTATCCGGTTAATTATTATATTTTATTATTTACCCGATTAAATGAAATGCTGGTATTGGGGTGTTTTCACATACCCTAGCCATCATTTTCATTTTATATTTTGTGAGGGGGTGTCATCCTCACCTTAGCCACCTTCACTCTCTCATCTTCTTCTCTTCCGGAGCCAGCCTTTTCCCTTGCTTGGGTGTCCTTCCTAACTCCCTATTCTTAGTTTTCATGCATTTCATGATCGCCATATTACTTATGCTACTTCATCATTTCATGATCACCTTGCTGTTCAGTTGCTTCATCAACTCATGATCGTTATGTAAAGTTCTGCTGTTTTCATCAATTCATGGCCATTTTGTTTTGCTGTTGCTACATCAACGTCCTATGCTATGTAATTGGTTGGGTTTGGGATAGTTAAGTTGCAGTCCCTAGCGTCTTGTGATTTCTGTGCATGGGGTTTGGATAGTGGGCTATCGTGCAGGGAGAAGGAGAGCGTTCCCAGCGGTGCTGCTGGCCGGATGGAGTTCGCCTTGCATTCCCGGTAGTGCTGTTGGCCAGCTTAATGGGCGGCCTTGGTGCAGGGTGGTGTCGCCCTAGATAGTTGCTGTAAAGCATGAACTTGAGGCCTCCTCCCCTTGCTGTTTTTATTTCGTTGTTGATGCTTTGTTGGGATGTTTATATGGTTGTTCAATTGGGTTGCTGGGGAAGGTTGGAGAAGGTTGAAGGCGACGTGATCTGGTTGTGCAAAGATGAGGTTTGGAGAAGAGAAGAGCATGGGAAGAAGAAGATGGCAAACCTATAATATATGATTGACTCGACACTGACTCGAGTTAAAAATAATACTAACTCATTAATAAATCTTCACAAATAATTATTCTAATAGGTTATGGGTTAAAGTTGTTAAACTAGTAAATTATTGTACGAAATCGCCATAAGTAATAAAAATATGGTAATGATAAACGATCGATAATTAATCAGTGTACTATAAGCGATTAATTTAAATTTGATGGATATAAGTAATTAATAAAAAAAATTTACCTTTATCATATTAAATTTAATACTAGGTAAATAAAATGATTATTTTAATAACAAGTTAATACGGTAGAAAATGGGTTATTAAACTATGATTAAGGGGAGTTAATAACGGAGAAAATGGATTAATTTAATTGAACAACTTAATTAATTAAATTTCCATTAATAATGAAAATAATTAAAGATTAAAACCATAAATTAAATCGTCAAAATCATGGTTAAGAAATTATCATCTCAAAGATAAATATACTAATCATAGTAATTAAATACTTGAATACATGTTATAAGTTAATAATTAATTTATTATTAGTGAAGTGTGAATTATGATTTAGATAATTAATTTAAAATGTAAAGTAGGACTTAAATGATTATGTCACATGAATAATTTAATATTTAATATTGTTGAATGTTGCATGCTTTATGTTGTCGGATTTTAATATTGATATATATTAGTAATTTAGTTGCATGCATTTCTACTCAAATAATGTTATACTTATGTATAATTTTATATTCTCGTTGAGATTAAGATCAATGGTCACAGTTAGAGGCTCACTTACGAATTATCCTGGTCCGTATAATTATTTGAAATGTTCTATTTTCCCTTTCTGGCAGCCCTAGTCAGCCTGAGCCCAGATTCGACCACTATGCCCCGAGTACAACCGGGGTCAAGGAATTGACTTAATCCGATACGGGGCCGTACCCTTTAAAATTACTATGTGGGAGTCTTGGTCGACTTGAGTTTATATCCGACCATCATGCGCCGAGCACAACTGGGGTCGACTTAATTCGACACAGGGCAGCACCCCCTAAAAGATTGAATAATGTGGGAGTCTTGGTCGACTTAAGTTCATATTCGACCACCATGTGCCAAGCGCAATTGGGTCGACTCAATTCAACACAGGGCAACACCCCTGAAAGATTGAATACCTGCCCCCATGCCGAAAGGCGTGACATGGCGCAATGGCACAAGACGCATCATTATGCACTTGTGATACTAAGAGGTTGAGTCAATAGCAAATATCGAAGGAGTCAGTGTGGATGTTTTATTTGATTCGGGGTGTACACATTCATTCATTACATCTCACATATTCAAGAGGCTAGGACTCTAAGTGTAAAACCCCAGAAAAAAATAATTTGGTTATTTTATTTAGGGTTTTATAAATCTTAGAATGAACCATAAATAATATTTAATTAAATAAATTCTTAAGAATCAATATCATTTATAACCCAGTCGTATTCACTTAATATGTAACGACCTGCCATTTTTTCACAATGCTATGGGCCCAGCTGGCTAGGCATTACAAGAAATTAAACCAAACCAACCCTGTAATGACCAAATTAAACCAAACCAACCCTGTAATGACCAGCCCTAATCGGTCCGGGCGTTACTCTACAGTCTTGGATCGTTTCCCAAAGCCAAATGTATAACACAAGAAAATAAAAGGAAGTCCAATTTATTATCCATTCTCCTACCCTGAGTTCGTAAAAGAACCACCAACCATAATTGTAATTTTTCCTTAGGTGAGGTGAAATCAAACAATCTGACATATCCTTTTTGGCTATCAGGTCCATTCTGACATATCCATTTTTCGCTATCAGATCCATTCTGACATATCCTTTTTCGCTGTCATGTCCATTCTGACATGTCCATTTTTGGCTGTCAGGTCCATTCTGACATGTCCATTTTTGGCTGTCAGGTCCATTCTGACATGTCCATTTTTGGCTGTCAGGTCAATTATGACATGTCTATTTTTTGCTGTCAGGTCCATTCTGACATATCCATTATTGGTTGTCAGGTCTATTCTGACATATCTATTATTAGCTGTCAGGTCCATTCTGACATATCCATTATGAAAACACAAAACAAACACCCGACCCCAAAGACTTGCAGCAGTTCATACCAAGCAATCGACAAGAACCCCATGCATAAGATGCTAGGGATCTAGGAACTTAACAAAGGCGTCTCTAACAAAACTTTGCATGCAAGAATCCAAATGGAAACAAATAAGATGAGGGATGAAATACTCACACTGTAATGGGGAGGTCGCCTGGGATGGAGATGAGAGATGAAATACTCCCCACTCCTACATATATATACACTTCAATGAGCCCCTTCATTAAATTCTGACACCCCATCATCCATTGGTATTTCTTAGGTTCAATGAGCCCCTTTATTACATTCTCACACCCCATCATCCATTCACACCCTATCATCCATTGGTATTTCCTAGGTTCAACGAGCCCCTTCATTACATTCTCACACCCCATCATCCATTGGTATTTCCTAGGTTCAACGAGCCCCTTCATTAAATTCTCACACCCCATCATTCATTCATGAATAGGTATTTTCTAGGTGACCTTAAGTCGAACCATGACCGGTTGACTTGATAACCAACCATATCGGTTCATCTATATTTATTTCATATTATTTAGGTTCGAGTCTTTTAATAAAAATCATAGTTTTTACGATCTTCCCAACTTAGAGATATTTCCTTCTTGAAATATTATAACAGCAAGATGATAAGTACCTGATACATCAAACCATCATGGTTCATTTATACATTCTTGTTTCAGTTTTGACTGAGGTTTATTAACGAAGAAATTTGTTAATAAAAAACATAAAATAGTGGAAAAAGATAATTACTAGACTTTTCAACAAGGTACTTGAGTCATAAAATGTGAACTTGTGGGAAACCGTGCTCTAATACCACCTATAACGACCTGCCATTTTTTCACAATGCTATGGGCCCAGCTGGCTAGGCATTACACGAAATTAAACCAAACCAACCCTGTAACGACCAAATTAAACCAAACAAACCCTGTAACGACCAGCCCTAACCGGTCTGGGCATTACTCCGTAGTCTTGGATCATTTCCAAAAGCCATATGTATAACACAAGAAAATAAAAGGAAGTCCAACTTATTATCCTTTCTCCTACCCTGAGTTCGTAAAAGAACCACCAATCATAATTGTAATTTTTCCTTAGGTGAGCTGAAATCAAACAATCTTGATTAGCCTACATACCCAAGTCGGGATCATGCTCAATGTAGTTCTACAGGCTCTCAGGTCATTCTAAGATTAAAAATTTGTCTCCCAATTCATTCTGAGATTAGGTGGTCTCCCAGTTCATTCTGATATTAGTCATTTTTGGCTATCAGGTCCATTTTTACATATCTACTTTTGGCTGTCAGGTCCATTCTGACATATCCATTTTTGGCTGTGAGGTCCATTCTGACATTTCTATTTATTTTGACATATCCATTTTGGCTGTCAGGTCCATTCTAACATATCCTTTTTGGCTGTAAGGCCCATTCTGACATATCCTTTTTGGCTGTCAGGTCCATTCTGACACATCCTTTTTGGCTGTCAGGTCCATTCTGGCATACCCTTTTTGCCTGTCAGGTCCATTTTGACACATCCTTTTTGGCTGTCAGGTCCATTATGACATGTCCATTTTTTGCTGTTAGGTCCATTCTAACATATCCATTATTGGTTGTCAGGTCCATTCTTACATATCCATTATTAGCTGTTAGGTCCATTCTGACATATCCATTATCAAAACACAAAACAAACACCTGACCCCAAAGACTTGCAATAGTTCATACCAAGCAGTCGACAAGAACCCCATCAATAAGACGCTAGGGATCTTGGAACTTAACAAAGGCGTCTCCAACAAAACTTTGCATGCAAGAATCCAAATGGAAACAAATAAGATGAAGGATGAAATACTCACATAGTAATGGGGAGGTCACCTGGGATGGAGATGAGGGATGAAATACTCCCCCCACCTGCATATATATATACTTCAACGAGTCCCTTCATTAACTTCTCACACCCCATCATCCATTGGTATTTCCTAGGTTCAACAAGCCCCTTCATTACATTCTCACACCCCATCATCCATTGGTATTTCCTAGGTTCAACGAGCCCCTTCATAAAATTCTCACACCCCATCATTCATTCATGAATAGGTATTTTCTAGGTGACGTTAAGTCGAACCATGACCGGTCGACTTGATAACCAACCATATTGGTTCATCTATATTTATTTCATAATATTTAGGCTCGAGTCTTTTAATAAAAATCATGATTTTTACATAATAGTAAGTTTTTGACTTTTCATTATTACACAAATGATATAGTTGTGAGTGATTACATTCTTTTAAATAAAATTTAATGTAATGACTTCTTAAATTTTATACATATTAATAAAATTTCATATAATGACTTCTTGAATTCCACACATATTTTTCTATATAAAGGAGAGATCTATTGTTTAATAAAGCATCCTCTGGATAGCTTATGAGCACATTTGGTTTTAGAGAAATTACATTTATATTAGGAACATGTGTCGTAGTTGCAGATGCCCATCACAATTCCAGGTCCTTATAATTGTTTGAAATGTTACATATTTCGATTTAGGAGTCTTGGTCGGCCTGAGTCCACATTCGATCAGCATGTGCCAAGCATAACCGGGGTCAAAATATTGCACAGGCTGACACAGGGCAGCACCGTTAAAATTTTTAAAAGATTAAATACCTACTCCCATGCCGAAAGGGGTGACAAAGTGCATTGGCCCAAGACGGCTCGTTATCCACTTGTGATATTGAGAGGGTGAATCAATGGAAAATATCAATAATTATAGGCTGAGGGCCACGCAGCGTGTGTACGCATACATGGGATTGTAGCTGGATGGGTAGCCACCCTCCCAGCATATTAAGAGCTCAGCATACGTTCATAATCACTAAAAGACGCAATTCACATGTTGTTGGGAATATATTAATTGTTTCTTGTGATTATATTACTTAGTTTTTTTATCACTAATGTAGAATTGCCTCCGCAGGTTTGAGCATGGAAGGATGGATAGGGTTGGGACAGCTGGAGGACTCTATTATTGGACTATTCTTTCTCAAGATTGTTTGCATAACAGTGGGATTTTGGTTCGGTTCATTGGACTTAGATTATTCTGAGCATTTATATATTAAATTTATTGTTGTGGATTAATTAAAAATCTTGAAAATTAATAGAAAATTAATTTATGAAATATTTAGTTTCATACAGTAACACTTGGCTCGTGGCTTAGAACGGGCGGGTTGTTACACCAAGCATCCCCATTATCCAAGTCCTATAGACTAACTACTGCAATGGGAGACGGTGAAGCCACAACTTTGGGAGTGACTAAGCTATCCTTAGACATACAAGGGAAACCCTATGTGTGGAACTTTATCATGTATGGGGTAAAAGGGTATGATGTACTATTGGGAATGGACTGGTTGTCTACACACCAGGCTTTTCTTAATTGTAAAGGGAAGAGAGTGGTGACAAAACCTTGTAATTATGAGATGGGAGTTATTTTCCAAGGGTCTTTGCATGATCCATCCTCTTGCATCGTGCCAATCGGTGAGGCAAACTGTAAAGAGCTGAAATAATAATACTAATAATAATAATAACATTTGACTCGGTGGGATCGAACGTGGGAAAATTTATTTTTTTCATTTAAATGGAAAAAAATCGTTAGCTGGTTAAGTATGAATTACCCGGTTAATTGAAAAGTAATTTTTAACCGGATAATTCTAGTTGAATCGGTCGAGTCGACTACACTATTTATCCATTTAACCATTTAAGTTAACCATACCATGTACCCATTTAACAGGTTAAGTGAAATGGTTAATGAACCATGTCGATTACCCAATTACCCAGTTAAAGGAATTACGGTGCAGGGGTGTTTCCACGTACCCTAGCCGTCATTTTATTTCATTATAAAAGGAGAAGGGGGGGCATCATCTGCATTTTTCCTCCTCAGACAGACGCCAGAATTCCTCCTTCAAGCTAGCAACCACACCATGGTTCCTTCCATGGTGCGAGGTTGACGTGCCGGAGGTGGGAATTGCTCCTGACGGTGATGCTGGCCGGAAGGAGTCACCTTGGAGGGCCAGAACAGACCGTCAAGGAGGCACGCAGGTCTGAAATCCTAAGGGAGAACAGGTCGGTGTCAGTGTGGTGGTGTAGCCATGCTGGTCGGGGGTGCCGCCATGGTGGTGCTAGAGCGTCGTCGTCATGGTGGTGCTAGAGGGTCGTCGTCATGGTGGTGCAAGGGGAGCCGCCATGGGTCTGGTCGGGTGCTGTTTATGTGGCCGACTAGGGTAGTCACCATGGGTCATGGGCTGATTATGTGACCGACATGGAGTCACCATGGTCAGGTCGGGGTTGCTGATTGGGTGGCCGGAATGGGGTCGCCAAGGACTGGTTGAGTGTTGCCATGTGGTGGCCAAGTTGGAGATACCATAGCAGCGAATGGAGGCAGCCACGTTACTAGTTGGTCGCCATGCATGGTGAAAATACCGACTTTCGCTAGTTGACTACAATAAAGATGGTACCTTTGGGGTTGTTAAATGAATTGTTAAAGTAGAATGACAACCAGGTAAATATGGGAGAACTCGATGCAGTCGAGTTAGAATATAAGGTAAATACAAAAGAATTAAGTATGGGACATGTTAATAATTAAATTATCAACTAGTTAATGGGGATTTGGATGGGGATAATTAATAATTAATTATCATCAGAATTGCTGAAATTTAATAAGTAATGAAGACTAACATGAACTAATTACATCATTTAAAAATTGATAGTATATTAGTCATGTAGTTGCATGTAGGTTCATGAAAATAAAATTGATAGTATATTAGTCATGTGTTTTCACCACGGCGGCAATGGCCATCAACGGCAGCATCGAGTTTGGTCGGGTAGTCGGTCGCTCCGATCAGACCCGCGGATGGCCTCAATGGTGGCACTAGGTAAAGGGGAAAGGTAGGGGAAGTCAAGGGAAGAGCTTTGACATCATGGCAGTGGCAGTCTGATGCAGACAGTGGCAGAATCAAGTCAGGAGTGGTCGTGAAATCGTAGGCGATTTCCTGTATCACGGCGGCTGGACGGTGGCTGGGCATGGTCAAGGTGACAAGGCAACGGCTTGACCAGTCTGG
Source organism: Piper betle (assembly GCA_033002965.1). Classification (NCBI taxonomy): domain Eukaryota; kingdom Viridiplantae; phylum Streptophyta; class Magnoliopsida; order Piperales; family Piperaceae; genus Piper; species Piper betle. The sequence goes on along the minus strand of JAURVB010001629.1, from coordinate 25,390 downwards.
GCGGCATTGATAGGTGGCGAGGTGGAGTCGGCGGCAGTGGCGACAACCTCAAGGGTAGCGGCTAGGTTTTGGGGTGGTGAAGGGGAAGTGTCGGGGTTTTGGGAGAGGGATATGAGAAATATAGGAGTGGCAAACTTGTAAATAGAGTTTGACTCAACACCGGCTCGAGTTAAGAATAATAACCAAGTTGGAATAAATCCCCAAAATATCAAGAAAAATTAGGTATACATGAACCCTCATAGCATATGCACACGGTGGGCCTCGGGCTTGTGCACTTGTTCTGAAAGCTGAACCGACTTGAATCACGGTCAGACCGATCGGCTAGCAACTATAAAACCCTGACTCGAGTTGCGGGTTTTATAACCTTCCCCTCCTTATAAAAATTCCGTCCTCAAAATTTTAAATCTAGGAGGCTTCAAACATAATACTACAACTGTAATCGAGGTTGGGAACTGGAGTACCTCGTCCAGAAGCTGGCTGCTCGAACAACTCAGGATACCTCCTTCTGATCTCGTCCTCACTCTCCCATGTAGATTCTTCATCTCCTTGTCGATTCCACTGCACTCTACCAATGGAACCTGCTTACATCTGAGGGTCTTCACTTGGTGATCAACGATTTTCGTTGCATCCTCTGGATACGTCAAGTCAGGATGGAGTTCTATCTCTTGGAAATTGATAATGTGAGAGTTATCTGGATGGTACTTCTTGAAAAGGACACGTGGAACACTGGCTGTACGGCTGATAGGTGAGGTGGCAGTGCCAAGTGATGGGCCACCTGACCTACACGTTCTAGAACATCGAATGGTCCTATGTACCGTGGGCTAAGCTTCCCACGCATATCAAACCTCTTGTTTCCCTTGGTTGGTGACACCTTCAGAAGGACTTGTTCTCCGACCATGAAGTGAACCTCACGTCGGCGTTGATCAACATAGCTTCTCTGTCGGTCCTGAGCTAACCTCATCCTCTTTTTAATTTGCATAACCACATCCCGTGTCTACTGAACCATCTCTGGTCCAACTATCATCGACTCACTGCCCTGTATCCAACACACTGGGGATCTGCACAACCTACTATATAGTGCTTCAAATGGTACCATCCCAATGCTAGCCTGGTAACTAACGTTGTAAGCGAATTCCACCAAAGGCAATGCCTCCAAAATCTAGCATATAGACCCTAAGTCAATCCTCAAAAATTTGAATAGTTCTTTCAAAATGCTCATCTGTCTGAGGGTACAAAGTAGTGCTGAACTTCGACACTGTGCCCATGGCTACCTGGAAAGATCTACAGAAACGGGATATAAGTTGTGGGTCTCTCTGTGAGATGATCTCCATCGGAATTCCATGTAGTCGTACTATCTCATCCCGATACAAGGTCGCCGAAGTGGATAATAGGTAATCCATTCTAATAGGGATAAAATGTGTAGACTTCATTAGTCAATCAACTATTACCCATACTGTGCCTCCCTGCTGGCAGTTCTTAGGCAGACTAACTATGATATCTTAACCTATACTCTCCCTGTAAAGATTTTAATGTATATATATATATATATATATATATATATATATATATATATATATTTCTTTGACTCGGTCTGAGAAGGATCGAACGTTGGAGAATTATTATTAATATTATCTTATTATTAATATTATATTATTATTATATTTTATTCCCAACCCGGTTAAAGTCTGGTGTTGGGGTGTTTTCCCATACCCAAGCCATCATTTTTGTGAGGAGGCGTCTTCCTCATCCTAGCCGCCTATTTCTCACCTTCTTCTCCTTTCTCTCCTCTTAGTCCCCACTCTAGGCAGCGTTCGGGCATCTCACCTTCGTGTCCTGTTCAGTATGCTTTCCTTGTCCTTCTTCTGCTCATGTTATAGTTGCTGTTTTGTTTTTCCGTAAGCATGCATTCCATGATCGCCATGCTAATTCGGTATGCTCGTGTTGGTGTTGTTTGCAATGCAGGAAGGAAGGGGAGCCTTCCTGGCTGTGCTTTCCGGTCAGGCTTCATGCGCCTCAACGCATGGCTATGCGTGCCTTGGTGCACTACTCGTGCACTTTGGTACTCAGCCATGGGCAGCAGCGTGTATGAACCCTTTTGATTCTTCTTCCTATTTTAAATTAGTTGGTCGACGCTTTGTTGGGGTAATTTACCATTGCTTATGGACATCGTCATCGAGTAAACGGAGGGAGTGTTGGGTGGTATTGCATGAGTTACAAAGGAGTAATAGATTGTTATAATAGGGAGTCTTGATGAGCTGAACACCGTTGAGCGGTAATAATATTGTTGATCACGGCTATTTTCACTTTGTTCATTGTTATCAGTTCGTTACTGTTCTGCTGATAAATTTAATTAAAGCTAGTACTTATTAAAGCAACAAAAGATGGGGTCTTCAATATTTGGGTTATAAATATGCGTAGGTAATCATAGGGTGGTTAAGTATGAACTAATTTTCAACTATGGTTAGTCACTATTTGATTAAGTAAAACATTGTTAATCCATGTATAATATAGTTGATATTATAGTTTATTAAATACTATTAATTAATAAAATGAGTATGACATTTTTTGCTTGATATATAAGATAAAGTGGGTACCTTTGCCCTATTAAAAAATTAATATTATGTAACAATGAAAATAACATGCCAACATGACCGAATATTATTAAACCCTTTTCAAATATAATTAAGGTAATAATATGGGTTATTAAACTATAATTGTGTAAAAATCACGTGCTTTGAACCTAAATAGCTTAACGAAAATAAATAAAGTTCGAACCTTTAGTGGGATGAATAATTTAAAATAATTTTATTAGTAGTATCTTTGATTTAGGAAATACAAATCATTTAAAATAATCTAATAGAGTGGCTTAATTAATTGCCAGATAAATATTCTGAATTAAAAAAGTTAATAGATTATTATTGGAATACCAAAGATTTTATTCAATGAATTAAGTATCTAGTACTCACTAAATGGCTATTAATAATGATAGTGATTAAAAATTAAAACGGTAAACTAAATTGTCAAGATCGTGGTTAAGTAATGATCATCTCAAAGGAAAATATACTAATAATAGAAATTAAATACTTGTTTATAAGTTAATAATTATTTTATCATTTGTGAAGTGTGAATTATGATTTAAATAATTAATTTAAAATGTAATGTATGACTTAAATAATTATGTCACATGAATAATTAATTATCTCACTATACTTGTTGTAAACGTTGAGAATTAATATTTAAAATTGTTGCATGTTGCATGCTATATGTTGTCGAATTCTTATAATGATATATTTATGTCATTTATTTGCATGCATTTCTACTAAAAAAAAATTATAATTATGTATAATATTATGTTCTCATTCATATTAAGATCGTTGGTCACAGTTAAAGGTTCACTTACAAGCTATCTAGGTCTGTATAACTATTTGAATGTTGTATTTTCCTTTTTTGGCTGCCCTGGTCGGCCTAAGCCTAGATTCGACTACCATGCACCGAGTGCAACCGGGGCTAAGGATTTAACTCAGTTTGACACTTTGGCATCCCTGGTCAGCCTAAGCCTACCATGCACTGAGTGCAACCGGGGCTAAGGATTTAACTCAGTCTCACACGGGGCCGCACCCTTTTAAAATTACTATATGGTAGTCTTGGTCGACTTGAGTTCATATCCGACCACCATGCGCCGAGCACAACCCGGGTAGACTCAATTGGACACAAGGCAGCACCCCCTAAAAGATTAAATACATGCCCCCATGCCAAAAGGGGTGACTGGGCACAGTGCTGGATGGGGTGGTTACCCCTCCCAGCATAATTGGAGCTTAGCATAGGCTCATAACTACTAAAAGTCTCAAGAAATGATAATAGAAATTATATTGACTTGTTTAATTTAATTATGCAGCTTAATGGTTTTATCACTAATGCGGAATTGCCTCCACACACGAGCAGCTTTGGACTGAGGATTAAAAGTGTGGTTGGTGGTTCTTTTACCAACCTAGGTTTTGTGGATTGATAATAAATTGGACTTTCTTTTTATCCTCTTGTGTTATAAAGTGGCTATGGGAAACAATAAGAGACTGTGAGACTTTGTACTTACCTAGTTAATTTATTTTACGTAATGTCACATGCTATCAAAACATGATTTATCTTTATTACTTATAAATTTCTAGATTTATTTGTCGTATTACAATTCATGTTCTTGAATGTTATTGCTATGTCATTTATGTTTTTGAGTAACCCCCGGCCGGTTAGGGTGGGTCGTTACAGGTACTTTCAGAGCACGGTTTCCCACAAGCTCACATTTTATGACTCAAATACCTTGTTGAAAAGTCCAACACTTATCTTTTCCTAATGTTTTGTGTTATTAATTAACAAATTTATTCACCAATAAAGCTAAGTCATAACTAAAAAGAACATATGATGGGAAAAATTTTCAACTTTTCATATGGCAGGCACTCGTAGACAATCAATCAAACCAATCTACTCAGTTAAATTCGAACACAGAGAATGTATTGGCCCAGATTCTGACGGCCATACAGGGAATGGCATAGGCTTCAGAAAATACAAATTCTGTGGTTCAAAATATTGTTCAGCAGTTACCAAGAGTGGTAGCAGAGAATCGAGCCTCAAACTTAGCAGCGGGTCCCACCATCACCCCAGGCAATGGTTAGGGGAGTGCCCAAGGTGGGCAGAGTTAGCAGACCTGGGTGAGTGAGGGAGCTTCCAAACCCAGTTCTACCGGTAGTCCGACAAGTGTTGCCACCAGCTGTTGATGATAGTGACCATTACACTGTGGAAAAGTTTCGGAAGAATGGAGCTGAGGTATTTATTGGAGGGATTAATCCAATAAAGGCAGAGAGCTGGAAAGAGATTACTGAAAAAGTGTCCAGGGCTCTATTTGTACCCCACCTCCATCTAGTGAGGTTGGCAACATGCATGCTTCTAGAGGAAGCATCTTACTTGTAACGACCCGCCCGTTTCAAGCCACGAGCCAAGTGTTACTATATGAAACTAAATATTTCATAAATTAATTTTCTATTAGTTTTCAAGATTTTAATTAATCCACAATAAAAAATTTAATATATAAATGCTCAGAATAATCTAAGTCCCATGAACCGAACCAAAATCCCACTGCCATGCAAACAATCTTGAGAAAAGAATAGTCCAATAATAGAGTCCTCTAGCTGTCCCGACTCTATCCATCCTTCCATGTAAATCACTAAATCTACGAGGCAATTCTGCGCTAGTGATAAAAACACTAAATCATATAATTACGAGAAACAATTAATGTATTCCCCACAACATCTGAATTACGTATTTTAGTGATTATGACCCTATGCTGCTCTCTTAATATGCTGGGAGAGTGGCATCCCATCCAGCTACAATCCCATGTATACACATACACGTTACGTGACCCTCGGCCTGTAGTTACTGATATTTGCCATTGACTCACCCTTTCGGTATCATAAGTACATAATGAGCTGTCTTGCGCCACTACGCCCAATCACCCCTTTCGGCATGGGGGCATGTATTTAATTTTTTAGGGGGTGCTACCGTGTGTCAGATTGAGTTAATCCATTAACCCCGATTGCGTTTGGTGCATGGTGGTCAAATACGAACTCAAGTCGACCAAGACTCCCACATAGTAATTTTTTTAAAGGGTATTGCCCTGTGTTGGGCTGGTCCAATTCTTTGACCCCAGTTGCGCTCGGTACGTAGTGCTCGATTGTGGGCTCAGGTCGACCAAGACTCCCAAATCGAAATATATAACATTTCAAGTAATTATACAGACCTGGAATTGTGATGAAGCACCCGCAACTACAACACATGATCCTAATATGAATGTAATTTCTCTAAAGCCAAATGTGCTCACAATCTATCTAGAGGATGTTTCATATAACATAAGAACTCTCCTTCATATAGAAGAATATGTGTGGAATTCAATAAGTCATTATATTAAATTTTATTAATATGTGTGGAATTTGAGAAGTCACTACATTAAATTTTATAGAAAAGAATATAATCACTCATAACTATATCATTTGTGTGATAATGAAAAGTCAAAAACTTACTATTAAGCGAATACGATTGGGCTATAATTGATAATTTATGATATTGTTTTTAAGAATTTATTTAATTAAATATTATTTATGGTTCATTCTAAGATTTATAAAACCCTAAATAAAATAACCTAATTATTTTTTTGGGGTTTTACATGGTGGAAATCCATGGAAAAACCCACATTCCATCGACGTGAGATTTCTTCCATCATGTGGGGGTATTTGTGGCAGCTTTCAATGGACAATATTTTTTAGAGCCTGTTGTCTAGAAGAAAGCACTAGAGTTCGCCATTGACCAAGCACCTGGAGTAACACAAATTTCTAAAGCACCATACCACATGACTCTAGCAGAATTTAAGGAGTTAAAGAGTCAACTAGAAGAGTTGTTGCAAGTAGGTTTCATCCGACCAAGTACTTCACCCTGGGGAGCTCCTGTTCATTTTGTGAAAAAGAAGGATGGATCACTTCAGCTATGTATTGACTATCGACAACTCAATCAAGCGAAAGTCAAGAATTGGTAGCCCTTACAGAGGATTGATGACTTGTCTGATTATCTAAAACAGTCCGAGTATTTTTTAAGATAGACTTGCGGTCTGGTTATCACCAGTTGCGAGTAGAGGAGTCAGACATACAGAAAACCACTTTCGAACATGACATGGACATTATGAGCTTCTGGTCATGCCTTTTGGTCTAACAAATGCACCAGCGGCCTTTATGTTACTCATGAACACAGTATTTCACGCATACTTGGACAAGTTTATTATCATTTTTGTAGACGACCTTCTGGTCTATTCAAATAATGACGAAAAGCATGTGGAGCACCTGTCCATTACTCTTGAAGACCTAAGGGAGAATCAACTATTTGCCAAATTCTCAAAGTGTGACTTCTGGTCGAAGGAGGTAAACTTCATAGGACAAATCATCTCAAAGGCTGGAAATGCAGTGGATCTTTCAAAAGTGAAAGCAGTCACTGATTGGCCACAACCCAAGTTAGTCACTGACATCAGAAGCTTTCTTGGCTTAGCAGGTTACTACAGGAAATATATTAAAGACTTCTCCTTAGTAGCATTGCCAATGACCAAACTCACAATGAAGGGAGTCAAGTTCAAATGAAGTAATGAGTATGACGAGAGTTTCTAGTCTCTAAAGAAGAGTCTAACAACTACACCAATCTTGACATTGCCAAATGCTAATGAAGGATTCGTAATCTTCAGTGATGCGTCCCCGTTGGGTTTAGGATGTGTCCTTACACAGGGAAGTAAAGTGGTGGCCAATGCATCTCGTCAATTGAAGAATCATGAGCAAAATTATGCAACCCATGACATGGAACTGGCAGCAGTGGTTTTTGCCTTGAAGATTTGGAGACACTACTTGTATGGAGCCCAGTTCATCTTCACTGACCACCAGAGTTTAAAGTAATTTCTTCACCCAGAATGACCTTAACCTTCGACAAAGGCAATGGATAGAGTATTTGAAGGACTACGACTTCCAAATCTTATAACATATAGGGAAAGCGAATGTGGTAGCAGACGCGTTGAGTCGGAAGGGCAAAGTGGACAAGGGTCGGTAGTTAGCTAGACCTTGGGCCATGTCAGCAGAAGTTGTGGCTATCAACCCTGTAGAGCAACTAACAGGGTTACTGGCAAATTTGGTTATTTCCAATGATTTAGTTGATCATGTTAAGCTAGCACAAATGGGCGATGAGGAGCTGAATGAAGTGATGGACAAGACTCCTGACATTGTAGCTGATTCCAATAGTGTGATCAGATTTAAAGGAAGGTTCTGTGTACCCATAGATGATGCACTGAGGTGGAATATTTTGTGGACGCTCATCGCTCAAAGTTCTCGATACACCCTGGAGTTACTAAAATGTATCAGGATTTAAAGTGAACCTACTGGTGGATTGGGATGAAGAGGGATGTTGTGGATTTTGTCTCCAAGTGTCAGACTTGACAATAGATTAAAACCTAACATCAATTACATGAAGGACTATTGCAACCATTAGAAATACCAACTTGGAAATGAGAGTGTGTCACATGCGATTTAATTACAAAGCTCCCAAGGACTCAGAAGAAGCATGACTCCATATGGGTGGTTGTGGACCGACTAAATAAGGTAGCTCACTTCATTCCCATGATATCAATGAGGACTGTGGAATACCTGCCAGGATTATATGTGAATAGTATTGTCAAGTTGCTTGGGATTCCAAGGGGGACCCAAATGAAGCTGAGTGCAGCATATTATCCCCAAACTGATGATCAGAGTGAGAGGACTATTCAAACTTTGGACGATTTATTGTGAGCTTGCATTCTTGACTGGGGAGGTGATTGGAAAAAACACTTAGCCTTGGCTCAATTTACTTACAATAACTCTTATCAAACCAGTATAGGGATGACACCATTTGAAGCCTTATATGGTAGGCCCTATAGGTCACCATCGTCTTGGCTAGAGTCTACTAAAATAGTTATAGTTGGGCCAGAGAGGGTGAGGAAGCAATTGAAAAGGTGAAACTCATTCAACAAAGGCTTAAGGTAGCTCAAGATCGACAGAAGAGTTATGCTAATACTAGAAGGAGGGACCTAGAGTTCTAAGTTGGGGAGTTTGTGTACCTAAAGACATCTCCTACAAAAGGGGTGATCAGATTTAGAACATCAGGGAAGTTGAAGCCAAGATTCATAGGACTGTTCCCAATCCTGGATCGAGTTGGAAATTGTGCATATAGACTAGCATTGCCAGCAAGCCTAGTTGGAGTACACAATGTTTTCCATGTGTCAATGCTAAAGAAATATGTATGAGATGAGGATCATATAATCACAAATTTTGAAGACTTAGAGCTACAATTAAATTTAACCTACGAGGAAAAGCCGATACGCATCCTGGCAATAGAAATTAAGACACTAAGGAACAAGGAAATTTCTTTGGTAAAAGTATTGTGGAAAAATAAGTGGTCAGAGGAAGGTACATGGGAGACTGAACAAGAAATGGTAAGGAAATACCCTACCCTATTCGTGGCATAAGATTCTTATAATTGTACAACCATGAACTGTTACCAAAGAAATAATTAATCATTATTGTCTTGTTGCCCGTTATGATATTTTAGGGACGATATATTTCTAAGTTGGGGAGATTGTAAAGATTGTAAAAAAAAAATTTGACTAGGTCGGGAAGGATCAAATGTTGGAGAATTATTATTAATATTATATTTTTATTATTTTCTATTCACAACCTAGTTAAAGTCTTGTGTTAGGGTGTTTTCCCATACCCTAGCCGTCATTTTTGTGAGGGGGCATCTTCCTCACCCTAGCCGCCTATTTCTCACATTCTTCTCCTTTCTCTCCTCTTACTCCCTCTCTACGCAGCATTCTGGCATCTCGTCTTCGTGTCCTATTCGGTATGCTTTCCTTGTCCTTCTTTTGCTCATGTTATAGTTGCTGTTTTGTTTTCTCATAAGCATGCATTCCATGATCGCCATTCTATTTCTGATGCTTCATCAATTCATGATGGCCATATTAATTTTGCTGCTTCATCAAGGCATAATTCTTATGGGTTGTTTGTTTTGTCGAGTGCATGTTGGTTGTCTTCTTTCTTTCTACTTGCTGCTCCTCGTGTTGGTGTTGTTTGCAGTGCCGGAAGGAAGGGGAGCCTTCCTGGCTGTGCTTTCTAGTCAGGCTTCATGCGCCTCAACGAATGACTATGCGTGCCTTGGTGCACTACTCGTGCACTTTGGTGCTCAGCCATGGGCAGCAGCGTGCATGAACCCTTTTTATTCTTCTTCCTGTTTTAAATTAGTTGGTTGACGCTTTGTTGGGGTAATTTATAATTGGTTGCTTATGGACATCGTCATCGAGTAAAAGGAGGGAGTGTTAGGTGGTATTGCATGAGTTAGAAAGGAGTAATAGATTGTTATAATAGGAAGTCTTGATGAACTGATCACCGTTGACTGGTAATAATATTGTTGATCACGGCTATTTTCACTTTGATCAATGTTATCAGTTCGTTACTGTTTTGTTGATGAATTTAATAAAAGCTAGTACTCATTCGTGTTACTGATGATTCATGATTGTTGTTAAATTATGGTATGCATGGTAGATTAGTTCTTGCGGTCAATAAATTTATGAACTAATCTATAGATATAGCTGTTAGATTGATTAAAGCAACAAAAGATGGTGTCTTTAATATTTGAGTTATAAATATGCGTAGGTAATCATAGGGTGGTTAAGTATGAAATAATTTTCTACTATGGTTAGTCACTGTTTGATTAAGTAAAACATTGTTAATCCATGTATAATAGAGTTGATATTATAGTTTATTAAATACCATTAATTAATAAATTAAGTATGACATATTTTGCGTGATTTATAAAATAAAGTGGGTACCTTTTCCATATTCAAAAATTAATATTATGTAATAGTGAAAATAACACGCCAACATGACAGAATATTATTAAACCATTTTAGAATATAATTAATGTAATAATATGAGTTATTAAACTATAATTATGTAAAAATCACATCCGTTGAACCTGAATAGCTTAATGAAAATAAGTAAAGTTTGAACCTTTAGTTAGTTGAATAATTTAAAATAATTTTTTGAGTAGTATTTTTGAATTAGGATAATACAAATCATTTTAAATAATCTAATAGAATGGCTTAATTAATTGCAAGATAAATATTCTGAATTAATAAAAAGTTAATAGATTATAATAGGAATACCAACAATTTTATTCAATGAATTAAGTATCCAGTTCGTGGTTAAGTAATTATGGCTATTAATAATGATAGTGATTAAAAATTAAAACTATAAACTAAATCGTCAAGTTCGTGGTTAAGTAATTATCATCCCAATGGAAAATATACTAATAATAGTAATTAAATATTTGTTTATAAGTTAATAATTATTTTATCATTTGTGAAGTGTGAATTATGATTTAAATAATTAATTTAAAATGTAATGTATGACTTAAATGATTATTTCACATGAATAATTAATTATCTCACTAGACTTGTTGTAAGTGTTGAGAATTAATATTTAATATAGTTAAATATTGCATGCTATATGTTGTCGAATTCTGATAATCATATATTTAAGTCATTTAGTTGCATGCATTTCTACTCAAAAAAATTATACTTATGTATAATATTATGTTCTCATTCAGATTAGGATCGTTGGTCACAGTTGTAGGTTCAGTTACGAGCTATCCAGGTCCGTTTAACTATTTAAAATGTTGTATTTTCCTTTTTGCAGCCCTGGTCGGCCTAAGCTTAGATTCGACCACCATGCACCGAGTGCAATCGGGGTTAAGGAATTGACTTAGTCTGACACGAGGACGCACCCTTTAAAAATTACTATGTGGGAGTCTTGGTCGACTTGAGTTCATAACCGACCACCGTGCCTCAAGCACAACCGGGGTCTGACTCAATTCGACACAGGGCAGCACCCCCTGAAAGATTAAATACTTGCCCCCATGCCAAAAGGGGTGACAAGGCACAGTGGTGTAAGACAACTCATTATGCAGTTGTTATATTGAGAGGGTGAGTCTATGGCAAATATCAGTAACTACTGGCCGTGGACCGCGTAGCGTGTGTGTGCATGCATGAGATTGTAGCTGGATGGGGTGGCCACCCCTCCCAGCATAATTGGAGCTTAGCATATGCTCATAACTACTAAAAATCTCGAGAAATGATAATAGGGATTATATTGACTTGTTTCATTTAATTATGCAGTTTAGTGGTTTTATCACTAACGCAGAATTGCTTCCGTAGGTGAGCAGCTTTGGATTGAGATTAAAAGTGTGATGGTGGTTCTTTTACCAACTTAGGTTTGGTGAATTGATAAATAATTGGACTTCCTTTTATCCTCTTGTGTTTTAAATATGGCTATGGGAAATGGTCAAAGACTGTGGGACTTTGTACTCACCTAGTTAATTTATTTTACGTATTGTCACATGCTATGAGAGTAATATTTATCTTTATTACTTATAAATTTCTAGACTTATTTGTCATATTACAATTTATGTTCTTGAATGTTATTGCTACATCATTTATGTTTTTGAGTAACCCCCGGCCAGTTAGGGCAGGTCGTTACACTCCCATTTCCAATCTAGGGTCTCCGGTGGCTGTAAGGTCCCACCGGGGCACATGTGTTCAGCCTTCACCTGTTGACAGACTAAACACCTGGCTATGGTGTCAAAAACCACCTCTCTCTTCAGTCCTGGCCACTAATAGGACCGTCGAACATCGTGATACATCTTCACCCCACCTGGATGCACTATGCACCTCGAGTTGTGGGCATCGTGAAGAATGGTCCTACAAAGTCCGGGATACTCAATGATGTCCGGAATGAAAAGACATCCTCTCAATCTGACCAATCCATCTGCATCCCACTCGGAAAAAATCCCCGAAAAATCCAAAAAAATTGGGAAAAATCCCATAAAAATCAAACAAAACACCACAACATCCAAATAACGTGTTGTATAACTAATAACCCACCCGAATACAATCTAATGCATCCTAATGCGTTATTTGGCCTAAAGTAATTCTACAGTCACAACATGAAAGAAATAAAATCATTGTGTCTTTTTGTTGTCGAGTGGTCTGGCTTATGATTTCTTTATGATAGTCGGCCTCATAGTCCCATACTTATATCCCAGCGTGGTATATTCTGGATGTTTCAAATTTTCTTCTTGGGATAACCATCTGGCAATTGAATTTTTTAGACTAGTAATCAACTTGTTCGATTGTGTTTTCCAATATCTATGTAGGTGTACTCTCGGCATAACTGGAGCGGGCATAGGATCAGAGGGCTCATGACAGGGGATTGTGGTTGCTATGTTGTTATCATAATTCAAACCTATGTATTTTGTGGATTTAGCTTATGAACTTTTGATGTACGGATTTTATTATTTTGTGGGCTTCTGCCTTGATCCTCCCTTGAACATTGTACGATTGGATTGAGTTTACGTGATGATGGATTGCACACGTGTTTTTCTGTTACTTTATTGTTGTTATAAATTTTATGGTGGGTGTTAACTTTGGGTCAATTCTAAGGATCGTTTGTAGGGTAAGTAAGCCTCAAAATCTTGGAAGATGATGTGGAGCAATTCCAAGTACACAAAATGTTTTTGGTTGCAGTTATGTGTGTGTGTATTAGAGTAACGCGGGGAGAGCAGCTTAAGGTTCATACTACGGGAAGAGCCCAAGTGAAGACAGGGTGTTAGGGTATGATGCCCTTGCACTCAAGCCTTTGTGTTTAAATACCATTTGAGGGTATGCAGAACAGGTAACCATGACCTCTATAATAAGCGTAATAAGTTCAACATCATCTTAAGAATAAGAATACCTAATTCAAGTTATAACTAAGCACAAGAACCAAATCATACATCCGCATCTTCGAAGCTCAACCTTTTAGCTGCATTGGGGGTGTTGCCTTCGTGTAGCTTGGATTGATGATTGCATCCATAAAGTTGCCCTCTTAGTGCAGGGGAAGTGTTGCTTCTTTCATGACTTAGAGTGTTCATGTTAGGAGCCTTAAGTTTAAGCGTATTCCTATGATAATATGATCATCATGCATTGTATGGAAATCTAGTATGGTTGTCCGTCTTAAGCCTCCTTGAGGGTTGATGTAAAACCCGTGCTTGAGTCAGGGTTTTATAATCAGAACTGGCCGGTTTGATAGTTATTTTCAGTAGGGTAAATTTCAAAACATGCATCTGAGGCCGGTTATGTGTTATGAACCATGGGAGTCATGGGTGCCTAAGTATCTGATGATAGCATCAGTAAGACAACAGTAGAATGAGTCATCAAATTATATAAGAGTACACCAAGATTTTTCTTTATTTATTTTAATATTAGATCATAGAATTATTTTTAAGCCAAGTAACGTAGTAGACACATTACAGAGTAGTTTGGGTGGGTTATTAGTTATAGAGCATGTCATTGTGATGTTATTATCTGTTTTATGTTTTATGGGATTTTTCCCTATTTTTGTATTTTTAGGAATTATTATGAGTTAGTTATTATTTATCACTTGAATCGGAGGCGACTCAAGTTCTATTTACAAGATGACCCTTGACCACTCATCTTCTCTCCCGACCACTTGTCTTCTCCTCCCCAACCACTCATCTTCTTCCCGCGACCACTCGTTCTCTCCCTGCGACCACTCATTTCCCTCCCCCTTCCCCCGAACACCCGTTTTCTCCCCCTCCGACTACTCGTCTTCTCCCCTCGACACCACCCCTTTACCAGTCACTGACTCCAGCAGTGATGTCGCCCCCGCCATGCAAACTTAGGCCCAATCAGTAGAACCTGATCATCTCCCCCGCCATGGCAGAAGATCCGGTCAGGAGAGGCTGGACTGGACAAGTGCCGAATTCATTCAGTGGAATCTGATCGAACTGTAGACACTGACGAGTACCAAATTCGAGAGCCACGAGACGAAACCCTAGTCATCACCGATTACGAACAACGCGAGGTATAATTGTGAGATCCCTCAACTTAATCCCACATCTAATACCTACTGGGAGAAAATCTTGTTTATAAGTGGGAATGGACTATAGATCTTTAACTTGGGTTAACCATTTTAAACAAATGATTTAGGTCCATTACGTTGCACTTTGGGCCGGGTTGTTACAGGTGTTATCAAAGCATGGTTTCCCACAAGCTCACAAATTATGACTCAAGTACCTTGTTGAAAGGTCCATTAATTATCTTTTCCACTGTGTTGTGTTTTGAATTAACAAATTCATTCACTAATAGACCTAAGTCATAATTGAAAGAAAACATATTAATGAACCATGATGGTTCAATGTTTCAGATGGCAAGCACTCATAGATAATCAAACTGTTATGCACAATCAAATTCGAACACAGAGAATGTGTTGGCCTAGATTCTGACGGCCATATAGGGACTAGTGCAGTCTTTAGAAAATATAAATTCTGTGGTTCAGAATATCGTTCAGTGGTTACCAGGAGTGGTAGCAGGGAATGGAGCCTCAAACTCAGTAGTGGGTCCCAGAATCACCCCAGACGGTGGTTAGGGAAGTGCCCAAGGGCGTGCAGGGTTAGGAGACCTAGGCAAGCAAGGGGAGCATCCAAATCCAGTGCCACCCGTAGTCCGACAAGTGGTGCCACCAGCTGTTGAAGATAGTGACCGTTACACTGTGGAAAAGTTTTGGAAGAGTGGAGCTGAAGTATTTGTTTGAGGGATTGACCCAATGAGGTTGGAGAGCTGGATAGACATTACTGAAAAAGCTTTTAGGGCTTTGTCTATGCCTCACCACCATCAAGTAAGGATTGTAAAGCCTTTTTGGCTAACTTAGTTGAGTCTGAGTCAAAACCCAAAGAGTTGTCCATGATTCCTGTGGTAGCGGAGTTTCCCGAAGTATTCCCAAACAAACTTCTAGGGTTTACTCCTAAGCGAGCAGTGGAGTTCGCCATTGACTTAGAACCTGGAACAAGACCCATTTCTAAAGCACCATACTGCATGGCTACAACAGAACCCAAGGAGTTGAAGAGTTAACTAGAGGAGTTGTTGCAGGTAGGTTTTATCCGACCAAGTACTTCACTCTAGGGAGGCCCTGTGCTTTTTGTGAAGAAGAAAGATGGATCACTTCGGCTATGCATTGACTATCGAAAAATGAATCAAGTGACAGTCAAGAATCAGTTTCCCTTACCGAGGATTGATGACTTGTTTGCTCAGCTAAAAATAGCCAAAATATTTTCTAAGATAGACTTGCAGTCTGGTTATCACCAGTTGCGAGTAAACAAGTCAGATATACAAAAAATGGCTTTTTGAACTCGGTATGGATAGTATGAGTTTCTTGTTATGCCTTTTGGTCTAACAAATGCACGAGTGGCCTTTATGTCAATCATGAATATAGTATTCCATGCATACTTAGACAAGTTTATTATCGTGTGTGTGGATGACATTCTGGTCTATTCAAATAATGAAGAAGAGAATGTGAAGCACATGTCCATTACTCTTCAAGTTCTGGGAGAAAATCAACTGTTCGCCAAGTTCTCAAAGTGTAACTTCTGGTTCAAGGAGGTAAACTTCCTAGGTCATATTATCTCAAAGGCCAAAATTGTAGTGGATCCATCAAAACTGAAAGCAGTCACTGATTGGGCATAACCTAGGTCGTCACTGATATCAGAAACTTCCTTGGTTTAGCTGGTTACTATAGGAAATTCATAAAAGACTTCTCCTTAGTAGCATCACCGATGACCAAACTCATAGGGAAGGGAGTCAAGTTGGAATGGTGTAGTAAGTGTGAGGAGAGTTTCCAGTCTCTAAAAAGAGTCTAACAACTACACCAGTTTTGAACCTGCCAAATGGTAAGGAAGGATTCGTAGTCTTCAGTGATGCATCTCTGTTGGGTTTAGGATGTGTCCTTATACAAGTAGGTAAAGTTGTGGCCTATGCCTCTCGTCAATTGAAGGTTCATAAGCAAAATTATGCAATCCATGACTTGGAACTAGCAGCAGTGGTTTTTCCCTGAAGATTTGGAGACATTACCTGTATGGAGCCCAGTTCGAAGTTTCACTGACCACCAGTGTTGGAAGTATATCTTCACCCAGAATGACCATAACCTTCAACAGAGATGGTGGATAGAATATTTGAATGACTACGACTTCCAAATCTTATACAATCTAGGGAAAATGAATGTGGTAGCCAACGAGTTGAGTCGGAAGGGTAGGTGAACAAAAGTCAGCAGCTAGCTAGACTTTGGACTATGTCAGCAGAAGTAGTAGCTATCAATCCTGTGGAGCAACTAACTATGTTATTGGCAAATTTGGTTGTTTCCAATGATTTAGTTGATCATTTTTAAGCTAGCACAAATGGATGATGAGGAGCTGAATGAAATGTTGGACAAGATTCCTAACATTGTAGCTGATTCCAATAGTGTGATTAGATTTAAAGGAAGGTCATGTGTACCCAAGGATGATGCACTAAGATGGAATATATTGGAGGAGGCTCATCATTCAAAGTTTTCGACACACCCTAGAGTTACTAAAATGTATCAGGATTTAAGGTGAACCTACTGGTCGATTGGGATGAAGCTGGATGTTGTAGATTTTGTCTCCAAGTGTCAAACTTGCCAACGGATCGAAGCCCAACATCAACCTTGAGGACTATTGCAACCTTTAGAAATACAGACCTAGAAGTGGGAGTGTGTCACATGCGATTTTATTGCAAAACTCGAAGGACTTAGAAGAAGCATGACTCCATATGGGTAGTTGTGGACCGACCAACTAAGGTAGCTCACTTCATCCCCACAAAATCAATGAGGACGGCGGAATACTTGGCAGGATTGTATGTCGACAATATTGTCAAGTTGCATGGGATTCAAAAGGAGATTGTCTCTAACCACAATCCCTTAATCACCTCACATTACTGGGAAGCTTTCCAAAAAGCCATGGGGACCCAAATCAAGCTAAGTAAGCATATCATCCCCAAACTGATGGTTAGAGTGAAAGGACTATTCAAACTTTGGAAGATTTGTTAAGAGCTTGCATTCTTGACTCAGGAGGTAACTGGGAGAAACACTTAGCCTTGGCTGAATTCACCTACAATAACTCTTACCAAACTAGTATAGGGATGGCACCATTTGAAGCCTTATATGGTAGACCCTGCAGATCTCCATCGTACTGGCTGGAGTCTACCAAGGTAGTTATAGTTGGGCTAGAGATGGTGAGAGAAGCAACTAAAAAGGTGAAACTCATTTAGCAAAGGGTTAAGGCAGCTCAGGATCAACAGAAGATTTATGTTAATACTCGAAGGAGGGACCTAGATTTCCAAGTTGGGGAGTTTATGTACCCAAAGACATCTCCTAGGAAGGGGGTGATCAGATTTAGAATATCAGGGAAGTTGAAGCCAAGATTCATAGGACCATTTTCAATTCTGGATCGAGTTGGAAATTGTGCATATAGATTAGCATTGCCACCAAGCCTTGTTGGAGTACACAATGTTTTCCATGTGTCAATGCTAAAAATTGTATGAGATGAAGGTCATATCATCACCAATTTTGAAGACTTAGAGCTACAATCAGATTTAACCTACGAGGAAAAACCGATTTACATCCTGACAAGAGAAATAAAGACACTTAGGAACAAGGAAATTCCTTTGGTAAAAGTATTGTGGAAAAATCAGGGGTCAGAGGAAGCTACATGGGAGACGGAACAAGAAATGAAAAGGAAACACCCTAGCCTGTTTGTGGCATAGGAGTTTTATATTTGTAGTAGCATGAACTCATCCCGAAGAAATAAATAAAATTATTCATGTTTGTTCTATTGCCCGTTATGATATTTTGGGGACGAAATAGTTCTATGTTGGCGAGATTGTAAAGATCATGAACAAAAATATATATATATATATTTCACGGACGCGGTCTGGGAAGGACTGAACGCGTTATATTTTCTACCCAATTAATTATTATATTTTATTATTTACCCAGTTACCCAGTTAAGTGAAATATGGCTTCTCCTCTTCCTTGCCAGAGCAAGCATCCTCCTTGTTTTGGGTATTTTCCCTCTTTTCTTTTCTTTCTTCCTTGGCAAGCACGTAGAGTTCATGGTTAGACGTCACTGTTTATTTATTTGTTGTTGTTGGTAGATATCATAATCTATATAAGAACAGTTGATTTTAATGTTATAAGTTGTTATAAGAAAATTATATTAATCTTAATTGATAATCATGGGGATTGAGATTTTAAATCAATAAGAAAACAAACTAATTTTTATAAGACTGAGATCCATGGCTGACGAGTTTCCCTGTTCGGCAAGATGGCAAATCACTGCAAGCTTCACCGGGGATCCATTCCAGCGGATGATTGCAAGCTAAGAAAAAAACCCTAGTCCTACTGGCAAATAGTTCCCTGTAGGTGACCTCCTCGCCAGGAAACAAGACAGTGATCGTTCCAATTCATGGCTGATCTCGCCTGGTCGGACACCGGTCCAAAGGTAGCGTAGCCTCAGGTACATTAACGTTGTAGCAAGGTGCAAGAGATCAATTAGTGGTAGAATAATTTAAAATAATTGAATTAGAATAATACAAATTATTTTAAATAATTTAATTAAACGACTTAATTAATTGAAGATTTAATACTGTAAACTAAATTATCAAGACCATGTTTAAGTAATTAATATCTCAAAGGAAAATATACAAATAATAGTAATTAAATATTAGTTCATCAGTTAATAATTATTGTTACAATTGTTAAGTATTAATTATGATTTGGATAATTAATTTAAAATGTAAAGTAGGGCTTAAATGAATGTCACATGAATAATTAATTATCTCACTAAATTCTTGAGAATTTAATATTTAATATTTTTGAATTGTTACATGTTATGTTGTCAAATTTGAATATATATATTAGGCATTTAGTTGCATGCATTTCTACCCAAGTAAAATTATACTTATGTATAATTTTATGTTCTCGTTCAAATTAGGATCATTGGTCATAGCTACGAGTTCACTTATAAACTATCCAAGTCCGTATAATAATTTGAAATGTTGTAACGACCCGCCATTTTTCACAACATTGTGGGCGTAGTTGGCTAGGTGTTACTCACAATTTAGCAAATATGTCTAGCATTTCTAACAGACACATATATAAAGATCCCACAGTCTTAGACAACTTCCCAATAGCCACACTTATTTCTCAAATAAAAAAATAAGGGGAGTCCACATATTTATTTTTTGCTCCAGGCTCTGGTTGACAATCACCTTATTTTGTATCTACACACCTGCGGAGGCAATCTTGTGTTAGTGATTACAACACTAAATAGTATAATAAATAAAACAAGTCAAGTACATTCTACTATTTCCCTATGTTCATTTTAATATGCGGTGGAGTGATTCCGCTATACTCCAAAAAAATGCGGAGGAGGTATCCACTGTGATCCGCACACCCCGGCCGTAGCCCTTTTGTGGGGAGGCTACCCCTACCATCTCCATTGCTAGTCCCTCGCACACCCTGGCCGTAGCCTTTTTGTGGAGAAGCTATCACTGCACTAAGTTGATTGCTACTCCCCGTTTGTTGGGAAGCTCTCACTACCAATTCTAGTGCCACTACCTCACATACCCCGGCCGTATCCTTTTTTATAGGGAGGTTATCACTGCACTCCAGTGTCAGTGCCTTGCACACCCTGGCCGTATCCTTTTTATGGGGAGGCTATCACTGCACTCAGGTGATTGCTACGCCCCGTTTGTGGGGAAGCTCTCACTACCAATTCTAGCTCCAGTGCCACGCACACCCCGGCCATATCCTTTTTATGAGAGGCTATCATGTCACACCAGTGCTAGTGCCTTGCACACCCCGGCCGTAGTCTTTTTATGGCGAAGCTATCACTGCACTTAGGTCAATGCTATGCCCCGTTTGTGGGGAAGCTCTCACTGCCAATTTTAGTGCCATTGCCTCACACACCCCGGCCGTAGCTTTTTTATGGGGAGGCTATCACTGCACTCCACTGCGATGGAGGAATCGTTGAGGCTCGCTCACCCCGGCCGTAGCCTTTTTGTGGGGCGGCAGCTATAACTACTCCAAAACAATGTCAATGCATTACGCAATTTACGGACATAATACGACCCCGTGTCGGACTGAGTCAATTCTTTGACCCCGGTTGCACTCGGTGCATGGTGGCCGAATCTGGGCTCAGGCCGACCTAGGCTACCAACAAGGAAAGTACGATGTTCTACCTATTATAAGTACCTAAACTTGAGATTTCATCTGACTGTAATCCGCTGACCCCCTAATCTGAATGAGGGTATCAAATTATACATTAGTATAATTTTATTTGCATGAACCTACATGCAACTACATGACTAGTATAACTATCCATTTTGAAGATATAAAATATATCATGCTGGACTTCATTAATTATTTAATTTCCAGTAAGTCCATTGATAATTTATTATCAATGTGATATAAACAATTAAGTTCTTTTTTTCATATTTCAAATTAAATATACCAAATAACACCTTCATTTACCAGTTAATAATTCAATTATTATCCATACTCAATACTTAATTACTAGTATTAGTATATTCTTTAACGGATTTGTATTATCCTAATTTAAGGACGTCACTAGTACAGTTATTTGTAATTTATTTTTAACTAGACCGTATCAAGTCATCCATATTTACAAAACTGCCACAGTCTTGGACCGTTTCTCAGTAGCCACACTTATTTCTCAAATAAATAAAAAGGGAGTCCCCATATTTATTTTGCTCCATGCTCTTGTTGTCAATCACCTAATTTCGTATCTGCACACCTGCGGAGGCAATTCCGCGTTAGTGATTACAACACTAAGTAGTATAATAGATAAAACAAGTCAAGTACATTCCACTATTTCCCTATGTTCATTTTAATATGCGGTGGAGCGATTCTGCTATACTCCAAAACAATGCGGAGGAGGTATCCATTGTGATCCACACACCCCGGCCGTAGCCCTTTTGTGGGGAGGCTACCACTACCATCTCCAGTGCCAGTGCCTCGCACACCCCGGCCGTAGCCTTTTTATGGGGAAGCTATCACTGCACTCAGGTGATTGCTACGCCCCGTTTGTGGGGAAGCTCTCACTGCCAACTCTAGTGCCAGTGCCTTACACACCCCGGCCGTAGCCTTTTTATGGGGAGGTTATCACTGCACTCCAGTGCCAGTGCCTTGCACACCCCGGCCGTAGCCTTTTTATGGGGAGGCTATCACTGCACTCAGGTGATTGCTACGCCCCGTTTGTGGGGAAACTCTCACTGCCAACTCTAGTGCCAGTGCCTCACACACCCCGGCCGTAGCCTTTTTATTGGGAGGCTATCACTGCACTCAGGTGATTGCTACGCCCCGTTTGTGGGGAAGGTCTCACTACCAATTCTAGTGCCAGTGCCTCACACACCCCGGCCATAGCCTTTTATGGGGAGGCTATCACTGCACTCCAGTGCGATGGAGGAATCGCTGTGCCTCGCTCACCCCAGCCGTAGCCTTTTTATGGGGCGGCTATCACTACTCCAAAACAATGTCGATGCATTACACAATTTACGCACATAATACGACCCCGTGTCGGACTGAGTCAATTCTTTGACCCCGGTTGCACTCGGTGCATGGTGGTCGAATCTGGGCTCAGGCCGACCTAGGCTACCAACAAGGAAAGTACGATGTTCTACCTATTATACGTACCTGACTTGTGATTTCGTCTGACTGTGATCCGCTAACCCTAATCTAAATGAGGGCATAAAATTATACATTAGTATAATTTTATTTGCATGAACCTACATGCAACTACATGACTAGTATAACTATCCATTTTGAAGATATAAAATATATCATGCTGGACTTCATTAATTATTTAATTTCCAGTAAGTCCAATGATAATTTATTATCAATGTGATATAATCAATTAAGTCCTTTTATTTCACATTTCCAATTAAATATCCCAAATAAAACCTTCATTTACCAGTTAATAATTTAATTATTAACCATACTCAATACTTAATTACTAGTATTAGTATATTCTTTAACTGATTTGTATTATCCTAATTTAAGGATGTCACTAGTACAGTTATTTGTAATTTATTTTTAACTCGACCGTATCGAGTCATCCCATATTTACAAAACTGCCATTCTTCTTCCCCAACGTCCTTCTCTTTCCCATACCTTCTTCTTCTTCGCACCCAAAACCAGCATGTCTTCTTTTCCTTCCACCCAATTTCAGACCCCATCTTCTATCTACCCCACTGATCCGATTGGAAAACCCCAAAGATCCAATCTTTATCCGCTGCTATCTCATGGAACTCGGACTACACCCTACATGGGGACCTTAATTTCACCATTCATGGTGGCCGACCAGCAGCCATGGCGACCATGTCCTGCCCCATCAAGGTGATGACCAGCACCACCCCAGGTGACGACCAGTCTGCACTTTCCATGGCGGATCCACGTCTGGCCAGCAACACCACCCATGGCAACACCGACCTGGTCTCCCTTCACGTTCCTGATTTGCATCCCTCCTCGACGGTCTGACTCGGCCACCCAAGGCGACTCCGTCCGGCCAGCAGCACCGCTGGGAGCACTCCCTACTTCCAGCACGTCAACCCAACTCACAAGGATGGAAGATGGCGTTGTTGCTGCTGCAAAACATCAGGATGACCTCCTAGTGTTCCCCTTCTCTTCGTTGATTTCAGATTTTAATTTTATGTTTATCATGCTTATTATCTAAACATGCTTATTATCCATTTGAGCATGTGTATTTATGCAACTAAGAAGAGGAAAGGAAGAAGAATTACCTGAGCGAAGGAGGAAGCCGGCGTCTGTCTGAAGAGAAATTATGTGGATGACGCCCTCCCCTTCTCTTTATATAATGTCATGAAGGCTAGGGTTTGTGAAAACTTACTTCGCCCGTATTTCACTTAATCGAGTAACCGGGTAATCGATATGATTCACTTTATTGTTTAAACGGTTTGATTCCGCTTGACCGATTAAACAATAATTAACCGGTTAAAATACTTTTCACTTAACCGGGTAATTCACAGTTAACCGGTTGACGGTAAATAATTTGTATGGAAAAAATTAAATTTTCCAACATTCGATCCCACCGCGACGAACATATTATATTATTATTATTATTATTATTATTTTTTTCCGGGTCTTTACAAT
This sequence comes from Piper betle, assembly GCA_033002965.1. NCBI lineage: Eukaryota > Viridiplantae > Streptophyta > Magnoliopsida > Piperales > Piperaceae > Piper > Piper betle. The sequence goes on along the minus strand of JAURVB010001629.1, from coordinate 1,691 downwards.
CTCCCCAACTTAGAATTATTTCGTCCCCGAAATATCATAGCATTAATAGGATATTCATGATTAAGTACATCTCCGGTATAAGTTCATGTTACAACAATTACACGGATTTTATGCTACAAACAGGCTAGGATATTTTCTGGCCATTTCCTGTTCAGTCTCCCATGTAGCTTCTTCTGATCCCTGATTTCTCCATAATACCTTTACCAAAGGGATCTCCTTGTTACGGAGTGTCTTTGTTTCCCTTGCCAAGATGCGAATCGGTTTTTCCTCGTAGGTTAAATCCGATTGTAGCTCTAAATCTGCAAAATTTGTGATAATGTGATTCTCATCTCGTACATATTTCTTTAGCATTGACACATGAAAGACATTGTGTACACCATCAAGGCTTGGTGGTAATGCTAATCTATATGCACAACTTCCGATTCGATCTAGAATTGGAAATGGTCCTATGAATCTTGGCTTCAACTTCCCTGATGTTCTAAATCTGATCACTCCCTTTTTAGGTGAGGTCTTAAGGTAGACGAACTCCCCAACTTGGAATTCTAAGTCCTTCCTTCGAGTGTCAGCATAACTTTTCTGCCGATCCTGAGCTGCCTTAAGCCTTTGCTGGATGAGTTGCACTTTTTCAGCTGCTTCTCTCACCATCTCTGGCCCGACCATAACCACCTCTGTAGACTCCAACCAGCATGATGGAGATCGACAAGGCCTACCGTATAAAGCTTCAAACGGTGCCATTCCTATACTGGCTTGGTAAGAGTTATTATAGGTGAATTCAGCCAAGGCTAAGTGTTTCTCCCAATCTCCTCCCCAGTCGAGGATGCAAGCTCTCAACAAATCCTCCAAGGTTTGATTGGTCCTCTCACTCTGACCATCAGTTTGGGGGTGATATGCTGTACTTAACTTGATTTGGGTCCCCATAGCTTTTTGGAAAACTTCCCAAAAATGTGACGTGAATAGGGGATCTCTGTCAGAGACTATCTCCTTTGGAATTCCATGCAGCCTGACAATGTTATTTATGTACAGTTCTGCTAAGTATTCCGCCGTCCTTGTTGATTTTGTGGGGATAAAGTGAGCTGCCTTAGTCAAACGGTCCACAACCACCCATATAGAGTCATGTCTCTTCAAAGTCCTTGGGAGTTTAGTAATAAAATCACATGTGACACGCTCCCATTTCCAGGTAGGTATCTCTAAAGATTGTAATAATCCACCGGGTAGTTGATGTTGGGCTTTGATCAATTGGCACGTCTGACACTTGGAAACAAAATCCACCACATCCCTCTTCATCCCAATCCACCAGTAGGTTCGTTTTAAGTCCTGGTACATCTTTGTAACACCAGGGTGTATTGAGAACCTTGAACGATGAGCTTCCTCCAGGATATCTCGCTTTAATGCATCATTGTTGGGTACACACAACCTCCCTCTAAATCTGATTACACTGTTGGAATCTGCTACAATGTCGGGAGTTTTGTCCAACATTTCATTCAGCTTCTCATCTTCCATTTGTGTTAGCTTAACTCGGTCCACCAATTCATTGGAGATAACCAGGTTCGCCAGTAGTCCTGTCATTCGTTCCACTGGGTTAATAGCTACCACCTCAGCTGACATAGCCCAAAGTCTAGCTAGCTGTTGACCCTTGTCCACCTTGCCCTTCCGACTCAACGCGTCGGCTACAACGTTCGCTGTAAAGACCC
>JAURVB010001628.1:0-27397 GCA_033002965.1 Piper betle | reverse complement strand
ATTGCATGAGTTACAAAGGAGTAATAGATTGTTATAATAGGGAGTCTTGATGAACTGAACACCGTTGAGCGGTAATAATATTGTTGATCACGGCTATTTTCACTTTGTTCATTGTTATCAGTTCGTTACTGTTCTGCTGATAAATTTAATTAAAGCTAGTACTTATTAAAGTAACAAAAGATGGGGTCTTCAATATTTGGTTTATAAATATGCGTAGGTAATCATAGGGTGGTTAAGTATGAACTAATTTTCAACTATGGTTAGTCACTATTTGATTAAGTAAAACATTGTTAATCCATGTATAATATAGTTGATATTATAGTTTATTAAATACTATTAATTAATAAAATGAGTATGACATTTTTTGCTTGATTTATAAGATAAAGTGGGTACCTTTTGCACTATTAAAAAATTAATATTATGTAATAGTGAAAATAACATGCCAACATGACAGAATATTATTAAACCATTTTCAAATATAATTAAGGTAATAATATGGGTTATTAAACTATAATTGTGTAAAAATCACATGCGTTGAACCTAAATAGCTTAAAGAAAATAAATAAAGTTCGAACCTTTAGTGAGATGAATAATTTAAAATAATTTTATTAGTAGTATCTTTGAATTAGGAAATACAAATCATTTTAAATAATCTAATAGGAATGGCTTAATTAATTGCCAGATAAATATTCTGAATTAAAAAAAGTTAATAGATTATTATTGGAATACCAAAGATTTTATTCAATGAATTAAGTATCTAGAACTCACTAAATGGCTATTAATAATGATAGTGATTAGAAATTAAAACCGTAAACTAAATTGTCAAGACTCGTGGTTAAGTAATTATCATCTCAAAGGAAAATATACTAATAATAGAAATTAAATACTTGTTTATAAGTTAATAATTATTTTATCATTTGTGAAGCGTGAATTATGATTTAAATAATTAATTTAAAATGTAAAGTATGACTTAAATAATTATGTCACATGAATAATTAATTATCTCGCTATACTTGTTGTAAATGTTGAGAATTAATATTTAATATTGTTGCATGTTGCATGCTATATGTTGTCGAATTCTTATAATGATATATTTATGTCATTTATTTGCATGCATTTCTACTAAAAAAAAATTATAATTATGTATAATATTATGTTCTCATTCATATTAAGATCGTTGGTCACAGTTAAAAGTTCACTTACAAGCTATCTAGGCCTGTATAACTATTTGGATGTTGTATTTTCCTTTTTGGCTGCCCTGGTCGGCCTAAGCCTAGATTCGACTACCATGCACCGAGTGCAACCGGGGCTAAGTGATTTTACTCAGTTTGACACTTTGGCAGCCCTGGTCGTCCTAGCCACTCATGCACCGAGTGCAACCGGGGCTAAGGATTTAACTCAGTCTGACACGGGGCCACACCCTTTTAAAATTACTATATGGTAGTCTTGGTCGACTTGAGTTCATATCCGACCACCATGCGCCGAGCACAACCGCGGGTATACTCAATTGACACATAGACAGCACCCCTGAAAGATTAAATACCTACCCCCATGCCAAAGGGGTGACAAGAGCGCAGTGCTGGATGGGGTGGCTACCCCTCCCAGCATAATTGGAGCTTAGCATAGGCTCATAACTACTAAAAGTCTCGAGAAATGATAATAGAAATTATATTGACTTGTTTAATTTAATTATACAGCTTAATGGTTTTATCACTAATGCTGAATTGCCTCCACACATGAGCAGCTTTGGACTGAGGATTAAAAGTGCGTGGTTGGTGGTTCTTTTACCAACCTAAGTTTTGTGAATTGATAATAAATTGGACTTTCTTTTATCCTCTTGTGTTATAAAGTGGCTATGGGAAACAGTAACAGACTGTGAGACTTTGTACTTGCCTAGTTAATTTATTTTACGTAATGTCACATGCTATCAGAACATGATTTATCTTTATTACTTATAAATTTCAAGATTTATTTGCCGTATTACAATTCATGTTCTTGAATGTTATTGCTATGTCATTTAGATTTTTGAGTAACCCCCGGCCGGTTAGGGCGGGTGCGTTACAGGTGGCTTTCAGAGCACGATTTCCACAAGCTCACATTTTATGACTCAAATACCTTGTTGAAAAGTCCAACACTTATCTTTGCCTAATGTTTTGTGTTATTAATTAACAAATTTATTCACCAATAAAGCTAAGTCATAACTAAAAAGAACATATGATGGGAAAAATTTTCAACTTTTCAGATGGCAGGCACTCGTAGACAATCAATCAAACCAATCTACTCAGTTAAATTCGAACACAGAGAATGTATTGGCCCATATTCTGACGGCCATACAGGGAATGGCATAGGCTTCAAAAGATACAAATTCTGTGGTTCAAAATATTGTTCAGCAGTTACCAAGAGTGGTAGCAGAGAATGGAGCCTCAAACTTAGCAGCGGGTCCCACCATCACCCCAGGCAATGGTCAGGGAAGTGCCCAAGGGCGGGCAGAGTTAGGCAAACCTGGGCGAGTGAGGGGAGCTTCCAAACCCAGTTCTACCGGTAGTCCGACAAGTGTTGCCGCCAGTTGTTGATGATAGTGACCATTACACTGTGGAAAAGTTTCGGAAGAATGGAGCTGAGGTATTTATTGGAGGGATCAATCCAATAAGGGCAGAGAGCTGGAAAGAGATTAATAAAAAAGTGTTCAGGGCTCTGTTTGTGCCCCACCTCCATCAAGTGAGGTTGGCAACATGCATGCTTCTAGAGGAAGCATCTTACTTGTAACGACCCGCCCGTTTCAAGCCACGAGCCAAGTGTTACTATATGAAACTAAATATTTCATAAATTAATTTTCTATTAGTTTTCAAGATTTTTAATTAATCCACAATAAAAAATTTAATATATAAATGCTCAGAATAATCTAAGTCCCATGAACCGAACCAAAATCCCACTTCCATGCAAACAATCTTGAGAAAAGAATAGTCCAATAATAGAGTCCTCTAGCCGTCCCGACTCTATCCATCCTTCCATGCTCACACCTGCGAGGCAATTCTGCATTAGCGATAAAAATACTAAATTATATAATTACAAGAAACAATTAATGTATTGCCCACAACATCTGAATTACGTATTTTAGTGATTATGACCCTATGTTGAGCTTCTTAATATGCTGGGAGGGTGGCATCCCATCCAGCTACAATCCCATGTATGCACATACACGTTACGTGACCCTCGACCTGTAGTTACTGATGTTTGCCATTGACTCACCCTTTTCGGTATCATCAAGTACATAACGAGCCGTCTTGCGCCAATTACGCCCTGTCAACCCCTTTTCGGCATGGGGGCAGGTATTTAATTTTTTAGGGTGCTACCGTGTGTCAGATTGAGTTAATCCATTAACCCCGATTGCGTTTGGCGCATGGTGGTCAAATACGAACTCAAGTCGACCAAGACTCCCACATAGTAATTCTTTTAAAGGGTATTGCCCTGTGTTGGGCTGATCCAATTCTTTGACCCCAGTTGCGCTCGGTACGTAGTGCTTGATTGTGGACTCAGGCCGACCAAGACTCTCAAATCGAAATATATAACATTTCAAGTAATTATACGGACCGGGAATTGTGATGAAGCACTCGCAACTATGACACATGATCCTAATATGAAAGTAATTTCTTAAAGCCAAATGTGCTCACAAACTATCTAGAGGATGTTTCATATAACATAAGAACTCTCCTTCATATAGAAGAATATGTGTGGAATTCAATAAGTCATTATATTAAATTTTTTTAATATGTGTGGAATTTAAGAAGTCACTACATTAAATTTTATAGAAAAGAATATAATCACTCATAACTATATCATTTGTGTGATAATGAAAAGTCAAAAACTTACTATTAAGGAAATACGATTGGGCTATAATTGATAATTTATGATATTGTTTTTTAAGAATTTATTTAATTAAATATTATTTATGGTTCGTTCTAAGATTTATAAAACCCTAAATAAAATAACCTAATTATTTTTTTGGGGGTTTTACATGGTGGAAATCCATGGAAAAAACCACATTCCATCGACGTGAGATTTCTTCCATCATGTGGGGGGTATTTGTGGCAGCTTTCAATGGACAAATACCCCCCACATGATGGAAGAAAGCACTAGAGTTCGGCATTGACCAAGCACCTGGAGTAACACAAATTTCTAAAGCACCATACCACAGGACTCTAGCAGAATTTAAAGAGTTAAAGAGTCAACTAGAAGAGTTGTTGCAAGTAGGTTTCTTCTGACCAAATACTTCACCCTGGGGAGCTCCTGTTCATTTTGAGAAAAAAGGATGGATCACTTCAGCTGTGTATTGACTATCGACAACTCAATCAAGTGAAAGTCAAGAATCGGTAGTACCCCTTATGGATTTCCACCAATAGGATGCTTCCTCCTGAAGCATGCATGTCGCCAACCTCACTTGATGGTGATGATGCACAGAGAGAGCTCTAAATGCTTTCTTAGTAATGTCCAACCAGCTCTCCGCCTCCATTGGATCAGTCCCACCAATGAATACCTTTGCTCCCTTCCTTCGGAATTTCTCTACAGTGTATCGATCACTGTCCTCCCCAACTGGCAGTACCACTTGTCAGACTACCAGTGGCACTGGGTTTGGAAGTTCCCCTCCCTCGCCTGGGTCAGCTATCCCTACCCGCTCTTGGGTGCTCCCTGATCCCCGTTTGGGACACTACTAGGACCCGCAGCCGAATTTGGAGCTCCATTCCCTGTTACCAATCCCGGTAATCACTGCGCTATGTTCTGAATCACAGAACTGGACGTCAAAATTTGGCCTAACACACCTTCCACGTTCGAGTCCAACTGCGTAGCTTAGCTCGACTTCCTTCGGGTGCCTGCCATCTAAAATTTATTCCGTTATGGTTCATTAAATTTTTTTCAATGATTACTTCGACTTGTTAGTGAGTCCACTAATTCCCTAATGACATACCCCATTGGAGAAAGATAAATATTGGACTCTTCAACAAGGTACTTGAGTCATAAGATGTGAGCTTTTGGAAAACAATGCTCTGACACCACCTTTAACGACCAGCCATTTGTCACAACATTGTGGGCCTAGCTGGCCAAGTGTAACTCACAATTAAGCAAATATGTCTAACATTTTTTTAACAAAAACATATATAAAGATCCCATTGTCTTAGACCGTTTCCGAGTAGCCACACTTATATATCAAATAAATAAAAATAAGGAGTGCTCATATTTATTTTGCTCCATGCCCTGGTTGTCAATCACCTAATTTCGTATCTGCACACCTGCGGAGGCAATTCCGCATTAGTGATTACAACACTAAGTAGTATAATAGATAAAACAAATCAAGTACATTCCACTATTTCCTTATGTTTATTTTAATATGCGGTGGAGCGATTCCGCTATACTCCAAAACAATGCGGAGGTGGTATCCACTGTGATCCGCACACCCCGCCCGTAGCCCTTTTGTGGGGAGGCTACCACTACCGTCTCTAGTGCCAGTGCCTCACACACCCCGGCTGTAGCCTTTTTGTGGGGAAGCTATCACTGCACTCAGGTGATTGCTACGCCCCGTTTGTGGGGAAACTCTCACTACCAATTCTAGTGCCAGTGCCTCGCGCACCCCGGCCGTAGCCTTTTTATTGGGAGGCTATCACTGCACTCCAGTGCCAGTGCCTTGCACACAGTGGATGTAGCCTTTTTGTGGGGAAGCTATCACTGCACTTAGGTGATTGCTATGCCCCATTTGTGGGGAACCTCTCACTACCAATTCTAGTGCCAGTGCCTCGTACACCCCTACCGTAACCTTTTTATGGAGAGGCTATCACTGCACTCCAGTGCCAGTGCATTACACACCTCGGTCGTAGCCTTTTAATGGGGAGGCTATCACTGCACTCAGGTGATTGCTATGCCCCGTTTGTGGGGAAACTCTCACTGCCAACTCTAGTGCCAGTGCCTCGCACACCCCTACCGTAGCCTTCTTATGGGGAGGCTATATCTGCACTCTAGTGCGATGGAGGAATCGCAGTGCCTTGCTCACCCCGGCCGTAGCCTTTTTATGAGACGGCTATCACTACTCCAAAACAATGTTAATGCATTACAAACTTTATGCACATAATACGACCCAGTGTCAGACTAAGTCAATTCTTTGACCTTGGTTGCATTCGGTGCATGGTGGTCGAATCTGGGCTCAGGCCAACCAAGGCTACCAACAAGGAAAATACAATATTCTACCTATTATGTGTACCTGACTTGTGATTTCGTCTGACTGTGACCCGTGAACCCTAATCTGAATGAGGGCATAAAATTATATATTAGTGTAATTTTATTTTGCATGAACCTACATGCAACTTTCATGACTTATATAATATCAATTTTAAATGATGTAATTAGTTCATGTTAGTCTTCATTTCTTATTAAATTTTGAGCAATTCTAATGATAATTAATTATTAATTATCCCCATCCAAATCCCCATTATCTAATTGATAATTTAATTATTAACATATCCCATACTTAATTCTTTTGTATTTACCTTATATTCTAACTCAACCGCATCGAGTTCTCCCATATTTACCTGGTTGCCATTCTACTTTAACAATTCATTTAATGACCCCAAAGCTCCCAGCTTTATTGTAGTCAACCCGTGAAAGCCGGTATTTTCATCATGCATGGCGACCAACCAGTAACGTGGCGGCCTCCATTTGCTGCCATGGCGTCTCCAAGTTGGCCACCCCATGGCAACCCTCAACCAGTCCTTGGCGACCCCATTCCAGCCACCCAATCAGCAACCCCGACCTGACCATGGTGACTCCATGTCAGTCACATAATCAGCCCATGACCCATGGCGTCTACCCTAGTCGGCCACATAAACAGCACCCGACCAAACCCATGACAACTACTCTAGTCGGCCACATAAACAGCACCCGACCAGCATGTCTTCTTTTCCTTCCACCCAATTTCAGACCCCATCTTCTATCTACCCCACTGATCCGATTCGACAAACCCTAAAGATCCAATCTTTATCCGCTGCTATCTCATGAAACTCTGACTACACCCTATATGGAGACCTTAATTTCACCATTAATGGTGGCCGACCAGTAGCCATGGCGACCATGTCCTGCCCCATCAAGGTGACGACCAGCACCACCCCAGGTGACGACCAGTCTGCACTTTCCATGGCAGAACCACGTCTGGCCAGCAACACCACGCATGGAAACACCGACCTGTTCTCCCCTCGGATTTCAGATCTGCGTGCCTCCTCAATGGTCTGTATTTGCCCTCCAAGGTGACTCCATCCGGCCAACATCACCGTCGGGAACAATTCCCACCTCCAGCACGTCAACCCTACACCATGAAAGGAAACATGGCGTCGTTGCTGCTGGAAAACAGCAGGACGTCCTCCTGGTTTTCTTCTTCCCTTGTTGATTTCTCATTTAATTCTTATGTTTATCATGTTTATGATTTATGCAAAATGTGTATGCATGCAACAAAAGAAAAGAAAGGAAAAAATATTACCCGAGCGAAGGAAGAAATCTGGTGTCTGTCTAAGGAGGAAAAATATAGATGACGCCCCCCCTTTTCCTTTTATAATAAATAAAATGACGGCTAGGGTACGTGGACGCACCCTTTCACCGTAATTCCTTTAACCGGGTAATTGGGTAATCAACATGGTCCACTTAACCATTTCACTTAACCTGTTAAATGGGTACATGGTACGGTACACTTTAATGGTTGATTGAAAAATAATGTAGTCGACTCGACCGATTCAACTAGAATTATGCAATTAAAAATTACTTTTCAATTAACTGGGTGATTCATACTTATCCAGCTAACGAATTTTTTTCCCACGTTCGATCTCACTGCGTCAAACGTTATTATTATTATTATTATTATTATTATTATTATTATTATTATTATTATTATTATTATTATCCGATAGTAACCTGCTAGTCCAAGGAAACTTCGGATACCTGTGACTGACTTGGGTTGTGGCCAATCAGTAACTGCTCTCACTTTTGATGGATCCACTGCGACTCCCGCCTTTGAGACAACATGTCCGAGGAAATTCACCTCCTCCAGCCAGAAGTCACATTTTGATAACTTGGCGAACAATTGATTCTCCTTCAAAACTTGAAGAGCAATGGACAAGTGTTTCCCATGGTCCTCCTCATTATTTGATTAGACCAGAATGTCATCCACAAACACAATAATAAACTTATCCAAGTATTCGTTGAACACCATGTTCATAAGTGACATAAAGGCTGCTGGTGCATTTGGCAGACCAAAAGGCATAACCAGAAACTCATAATGCCTATATCGAGTTCGAAAAATCGTTTTCTGTATGTCAGATTCCTTCACCCGCAGTTGATGATATCCGGACCGGAAGTCTATTTTTGAGAATAATCCGACTGTTTTTAACTGATCAAATAAATCATCAATCCTTAGTAAGGGGTACCGATTCTTGACTGTCACTTGATTGAGCTGGCGATAGTCAGTACACAATCGAAGTAAGCCATCCTTCTTCTTGATGAAAAGAACAGGGGCTCCCCAGGGTGATGTACTTGGTCGGATGATGCCTACCTACAACAGCTCTTCTAATTGACTCTCTAACTCCTTGAGTTCTGCTGGATCCATGCGGTATGGTACTTTAGAAATTATTGATACTCTAGGTGCTAGGTCAATGAAAACTCCACCTCCCGCTTAGGAGGTAACCTTGGAAGTTCACCTGGAAATACGTCCGGAAATTCTGCTACCACCGGAATCATGGACAACTCTTTGGGTTTGGACTCAAACTCCTCTAGAGTTGCCAAAAAGGCTTTACAACCCTCACCAAACCACTCAGTTGCATCACTAACCGACACAATACAAGCGGATCGATCATTCCATGACCCTTGGAAAATGACCTCACAAATAGAAGGTTCCATCAACACTCTCCTCCCCTTACAGTCGAGAAAAGCCTGGTGTTCAGACAACCAGTCCATTCCCAACAGCACATCAAAGCCTATTATCCCATAGACAATGAAATTCCATACACAGGGTTTTCTTTGTATATCCAAGGATAGGTTAGTTACTCCTAACGTTGTGACTTCCCTTGTCTCCCGTTGCAGTAGTGACCCTATAAGTCTTGGGTAATGTAGACGTTTGGAGTCCTAAACTCTTAACTAATCGGGATGATAGGAACGAATGTGCACACCCCGAGTCAAATAAAACATACACACTAACACTTTGAATCAGAATTTTACCTTGAACTGTGTGGTCATCGTCCTCAGCGTCCTCGATTTCGACTACAAAAAGTTTCACCTTCCCTTTGTCCACCGATTTTGTAGATGCTAGGTAGCGATTAGGAGCTGGTGTCTTCTCCTTTTCAGGTTGCTCCTGTTGTTGCTTCAGGGGCTGACGACACTCATTTTGCAGGTGTCCCGTCCTTCCGCAGTTGTAGGACCAACGGGACTCACTGCATAGCCATGAATGCAACTTGTTGCAATTTTTACATTGTCGATACGGAATCTCGTGACACTTCCTTTTGCAGTTCCCATCGACATTCCGTTGATAGTTCTACTGCTGGTGTTCTGCAGACCTGTTTTTGCTACTACCCTGGTTGGCATTCTTATGTTGCATAGTAACCTTCCCCTGTTTCTATGCACGGACATAGTCGTACACCAACTCATGAGTAGTGGCTGCCTCAATCACTTCGGTTATAGTGCCTCTTGGTGCCGTAGCAAACCTACTCCTCAATTCTAGCTTCAACCCCCAGAAAAATTTGTCTTGCTCTAGCCCGGGCAATTGCCAGACTCCCAGGTGCAAATCTCTCCAATTGCAAGAAAATTTTTGGATACTCTCGGACTGAATCATCCCTCTGAGTTAGAGTGGCAAATTCCAGTGCTTTCTTCTGGACAACAGACTCAGGAAAATATTGTCCATTAAAAGCTGTTACAAATTCTGCCCAAGGAATGGACGAAATCTCCCGTTGATGGAACGCAGTCTTCTCCATGGACTTCCACCAATAAGATGCTTCCTCCTCAAACATGCATGTCACCAACCTCACTTGATGGCGATGAGGCACAGAGAGAGCGCTAAATTCTTTCTTAATAATGTCCATCCAACTCTCCACTTTCATTAGATCAGTCCCTCCACTGAATAGCTTAGCTCCGTTCTTCCGAAATTTTTCTACAGTGTATCGATCACTGTCATCCCCAACTGGCAGTACCACTTGTCGGACTATCAGTGGATTTGGAAGTTCCCCTCGCTCGCACGGGTCAGCTATCCCTACCCGCTCTTGGGCGCTCCCTTGATCCCCATTTGGAACGCTACTAGGACCCACAGCCAAATTTAGAGCTCCATTCCCTGTTACCCATCCCGGTAATCGCTGCGCTATGTTTTGAACCACAGAACTGGTATTGTCTAATGCCTGTGCTAGTCCCTGTATGGCCGTCAAAATTTGGCCTAACACACTCTCCACATTCGTGTCTGACTACGCAGCTTGGCCCGACTTCCTTTCGGGTGCCTGCCATCTAAAATTTATTCCGTTATGGTTCATTAAAATTTTTTTTCTTCAATGATTACTTAGGTTTGTTAGTGAGTCCACTAATTCACTAATGGCATACCCTATTGGAGAAAGATAAGTATTGAACTCTTCAACAAGGTACTTGAGTCATAAGAAGTGAGCTTTTGGGAAACTTGGCTCTTATACCACCTGTAATGACTAGCCATTTTTCACAACATTGTGGGCCTAGCTAGCTAGGTGTTACTCACAATTTAGCAAATATGTCTACCATTTCAAACAAACACATATATACAGATCCTACAGTCTTGGACTATTTCCCTATAGCCACACTTATTTTTCAAATAAATAAAAAAGGGAGTCCCCATATTTATTTTTTGCTCTATGCCTCTGGTTGTCAATCACCTAATTTCGTATCGGCACACCTACGGAGGCAATTCCGCATTAGTGATTATAACACTAAGTAGTATAATAGATAAAAGAAGTCAAGTACATTTCACTATTTCCCTATGTTCATTTTAATATGCGGTGGAGCGATTTTGCTATACTCCAAAACAATGCGGAGGAGGTATCCGCTGTGATCCGCACACCCCGGGCGTAGCCCTTGTGGGGAGGCTACCACTACCATCTCCAGTGCCAGTGCCTCGCACACCCCTGCCGAAGCCTTTTTGTGGGGAAGCTATCACTACACTCAGGTGATTGCTACGCCCCATTTGTGGGGAAGCTCTCACTACCAATTCTAGTCCCAGTGCCTCACACACCCCGGCCGTAGCCTTTTTATGGGGAGGCTATCACAGCACTCCAGTGCCAGTGCCTTGCACACCCCGGCCGTAGCCTTTTTATGGGGAAGCTATCACTGCACTCAGGTGAATGCTATACCCCGTTTTTGGGGAAGCTCTCACTGCCAACTCTAGTGCCAGTGCCTCACACATGCAGGCCGTAGCCTTTTTAATGGGAGGCTATCACAGCACTCAGGTGATTGCTACGCCCCATTTGTGGGCAAGTTCTCACTGCCAACTTGTAAAGACCCGGAGAAAAATTAATGATAATAATAATAATAATAATAATAATAATAATAAATAATAATAATAAAATACGTTCATCGCTGTGGGATCGAATGTTGGAAAAAAAAATTTCCCACACAAATTATTTACTGTCAACCGGTTAACTGTGAATTACCCAGTTAAGTGAAAAGTATTTTAACCGATTAATTATTGTTTAATCGGTCAAGCGGAATCAAACTATTTAAACAATAAAGTGAATCATATCGATTACCCGGTTACTCGATTAAGTGAAATACGGGCGAAGTAAGTTTTCACAAACCCTAGCCTTCATGACATTATATAAAGAGAAGGGGAGGGCGTCATCCACATAATTTCTCTTCAGACAGACGCCAGCTTCCTCCTTCGCTCGGGTAATTCTTCTTCCTTTCCTCTTCTTAGTTGCATAAATACACATGCTCAAATGGATAATAAGCATGATAAACATAAAATTAAAATCTGAAATCAACGAAGAGAAGGGGAACACTAGGAGGTCATCCTGATGTTTTGCAGCAGCAACAATACCATCTTCCATCCTTGTGAGTTGAGTTGACGTGCTGGAAGTAGGGAGTGCTCCCGGCGGTGCTGCTGGCCGGACGGAGTCGCCTTGGGTGGCTGAGTCAGACCGTCGAAGAGGGATGCAAATCAGGAACTTGAAGGGAGACCAGGTCGGTGTTGCCATGGGTGGTGTTGCTGGCCAAACGTGGATCCGCCATGGAAAGTGCAGACTGGTCCTCACCTGGGGTGGTGCTGGTCATCACCTTGATGGGGCAGATCGCCATGGCTGCTGGTCGGCCACCATGAATGGTGAAATTAAGGTCCCCATGTAGGCTGTAGTCCGAATTCCATGAGATATCAGCGGATAAAGATTTGGATCTTTGGGGTTTTCCAATCGGATCAGTGGGGTAGATAGAAGATGGGGTCTGAAATTGGGTGGAAGGAAAAGAAGACATGCTGGTTTTGGGTGCGAAGAAGAAGAAGGTATGGGAAAGAGAAGGACGGCAGGGAAGAAGAATGGCAGTTTTGTAAATATGGGATGACTCGATACGGTCGAGTTAAAAATAAATTACAAATAACTGACTAGTGACATCCTTAAATTAGGATAATACAAATCAGTTAAAGAATATACTAATACTAGTAATTAAGTATTGAGTATGGTTAATAATTAAATTATTAACTGGTAAATGAAGGTTTTATTTGGGATATTTAATTGGAAATGTGAAAAAAAGGACTTAATTGATTATATCACATTGATAATAAATTATCATTGGACTTACTGGAAATTAAATAATTAAAGAAGTCCAGCATGATATATTTTATATCTTCAAAATGGATAGTTATACTAGTCATGTAGTTGCATGTAGGTTCATGCAAATAAAATTATACTAATGTATAATTTTATGCCCTCATTCAGATTAGGGTTAGCGGATTACAGTCAGACGAAATCTCAAGTCAGGTACGTATAATAGGTAGAACATCGTACTTTCCTTGTTGGTAGCCTAGGTCGGCCTGAGCCCAGATTCGACCACTGTGCACCGAGTGCAATCGGGGTCAAAGAATTGACTCAGTCCGACACGGGGTCGTATTATGTGCGTAAATTGTGTAATGCATCGACATTGTTTTGGAGTAGTGATAGCCGCCCCATAAAAAGGCTACGGCCGGGGTGAGCGAGGCACAGCGATTCCTCCATCGCACTGGAGTGCAGTGATAGCCTCCCCATAAAAAGGCTACGGCCAGGGTGTGTGAGGCACTGGCAATAGAATTGGCAGTGAGAGCTTCCCCACAAACAGGGCGTAGCAATCACCTGAGTGCAGTGATAGCCTCCCCATAAAAAGGCTACGGCCGGGGTGTGTGAGGCACTGGCACTAGAGTTGGCAGTGAGAGCTTCCCCACAAACGGGGCGTAGCAATCACCTGAGTGCAGTGATAGCCTCCCCATAAAAAGGCTACGGCCAGGGTGTGCAAGGCACTGGCACTGGAGTGCAGTGATAACCTCCCCATAAAAAGGCTACAGCCGGGGTGTGTGAGGCACTGGCACTAGAGTTGGCAGTGAGAGCTTCCCCACAAACGGGGCGTAGCAATCACCTGAGTGCAGTGATAGCTTCCCCACAAAAAGGCTACGGCCGGGGTGTGCGAGGCACTGGCACTGGAGATGGTAGTGGTAGCCTCCCCACAAAAGGGCTACGGCCGGGGTGTGCGGATCACAGCGGATACCTCCTCCGCATTGTTTTGGAGTATAGCGGAATCGCTCCACCGCATATTAAAATGAACATAGGGAAATAGTGGAATGTACTTGACTTGTTTTATTTATTATACTACTTAGTGTTGTAATCACTAACGCGGAATTGCCTCCGCAGGTGTGCAGATACGAAATTAGGTGATTGACAACCAGAGCATGGAGCAAAATAAATATGGGGACTCCCTTTTTTATTTATTTGAGAAATAAGTGTGGCTACTGGGAAACGGTCCAAGACTGTGGGATCTTTATATATGTTTTTGTTAGAAATGCTAGACATATTTGCTAAATTGTGAGTAACACCTAGCCAGCTAGGCCCACAATGTTGTGAAAAATGGCAGGTCGTTACAGGTGGTATCAGAGCCAAGTTTCCCAAAAGCTCACATCTTATGACTCAAGTACCTTGTTGAAGAGTCCAATACTTATCTTTCTCCAATGGGGTATGTCATTAGTGAATTAGTGGACTCACTAACAAACCTAAGTAATCATTGAAGAAAAAAATTTTAATGAACCATAACGGAATAAATTTTAGATGGCAGGCACCCGAAGGAAGTCGAGCCAAGCTGCGCAGTCGGACACGAACGTGGAGAGTGTGTTAGGCCAAATTTTGACGGCCATACAGGGACTAGCGCAGGCTTCAGATAATACCAGTTTTGTGGTTCAGAACATAGCGCAGCGATTACCGGGATTGGTAACAGGGAATGGAGCTCCAAATTCGGCTGCGGGTCCTAGTAGCGTCCCAAATGGGGATCAGGGGAGCGCCCAAGAGCGGGTAGGGATAGCTGACCCGGGCGAGCGAGGGGAACTTCCAAACCCAGTGCCACCGGTAGTCCGACAAGTGGTACTGCCAGTTGGGGATGACAGTGATCGATACACTGTAGAAAAATTCCGGAAGAACGGAGCTGAGGTATTCATTGGAGGGACTGATCCAATGAAGGCGAAGAGCTGGATGGACATTACTGAGAAAGCATTTAGAGCTCTCTCTGTGCCTCATCGCCATCAAGTGAGGTTGGCGACATGCATGCTTCAGGAGGAAGCATCTTATTGGTGGAAGTCCATGGAGAAGACTGCGTTCCATCAACGGGAGATTTCGTCCATTCCTTGGGCAGAATTTGTAACAACTTTCAATGGACAATATTTTCCTGAGTCTGTTGTCCAGAAGAAAGCACTGGAATTTGCCACTCTAACTCAGAGGGATGATTCAGTCCGAGAGTATGCAAAAAATTTCTTGCAATTGGAGAGATTTGCACCTGGGAGTCTGGCAACTGCCCGGGCCAGAGCAGACAAATTTTTCTGGGGGTTGAAGCCAGAATTGAGGAGTAGGGTTGCTACGGCGCCAAGAGGCACTATAACCGAAGTGATTGAGGCAGCCACTACTCATGAGTTGGTGTACGACTATGTCCGTGCACAGAAACAGGGGAAGGCTACTATGCAACATAAGAATGCCAACCAGGGTAGTAGCAAAAACCGGTCTGCAGAACACCAGCAGCAGAACTATCAACAGAATGTCGATGGGAACCGCAAAAGGAAGTTTCAGGAGATTCCGTATCGACTATGTAAAAATTGCAACAAGATGCATTCAGGGCCATGCAGTGAGCCCCGTCGGTGCTACAACTGCAGAAGGACGGGACACCTGCAAAACGAGTGTCGTCAGCCCCTGAAGCAACAACAGGAGCAACCTGAAAAGGAGAAGACACCAGCTCCTAATCGCTACCCAGCACCTGCAAAATCGGTGGACAAAGGGAAGGCGAAACTTTTGCAGTCAAAATCGAGGACGCTGAGGACGATGACCACACAGTTCGAGGTAAAATTCTGATTCAAAGTGTTAGTGTGGATGTTTTATTTGACTCGGGGTGTACACATTCGTTCCTATCATCCCGATTAGTTAAGAGTTTAGGACTCCAAACGTCTACATTACCCAAGACTTATAGGGTCACTACTGCAACGGGAGACGGGGAAGTCACAACGTTAGGAGTGACTAACCTATCCTTGGATATACAAGGGAAACCCTATGTATGGAATTTCATTGTCTAGGGGATAATAGGCTACGATGGAATGAGGTTTTTTCCATGGATTTCCACCAGTAAGATGCTTCCTCCTGAAGCATGCATGTTTCCAACCTCACGTGATGGCGGTGGGGCACAAACAAAGCCCTAAACGTTTTTTCAATAATGTCTATCCAGCTCTCCGCCTTTATTGGATTGATCCCTCCAATAAATACCTCAGCTCTATTATTCCTGAACTTTTCCATAGTGTAACGGTCACTATCATCAATAGTTGGCGTCAACACTTGTTGGACTCACCGGTGGCACTGGATTAGGAATTTCCCTAGCTCGCGCGGGTCTAGTAACCCTGCCTGCCTTTGAGCACTCCCCTAAACACCATCTGGGTTGTGGGGACCCGCTGTTGAGTTTGAGGCTCCATTCCCTGCTACCACTCTTGGTAACCACTAAATGATATTTTGAACCACATAATTTGAATTTGCTGAAGCATGCACTAGTCTCTATATGGCCGTCAGGATCTGGACCAATACATTCTCTGTTTTCGAATTTGACTGACTAGATCAGTTTGACTATCTATGAGTGCCTACCATCTGAATTGTCAAAAAATTTCCCATTATGGTTCATTAATATGTTTTTTTTCAGTTATGACTTAGGTTTAGTAGCAAATGAATTTGTTAATTAATAACATAAAACATTGGGAAAAGATAAGGACTGGACTTTTCAATAAGATACTTGAGTCATAAAGTGTGAGCTTGTGGGAAACTTGGCTCTGATACCATTTGTACCGACCTAGCCAAAGTTCAACGTAATGGGCCTACATCATTTCTTTAAAATGGTTAAGCTAAGTTAAAGATCTATAGTCCATTCTCACTTATAAATAAGATCTTCTCCCAGTACGTATTAGATGTGGGACTAAGTTAAGGGATCTCACAATCCACCCACCTTAGGAAATTTTGTCCCCGAAATACCTATACTTGGTCCATTGCTGGCCCCAGCCCATGACCTTTCTGGCCCGTGACCGGTAGCCTACTTGGCCTGTTGCTAGCCCAAGCCCACCATCTAACATGAAACCATCCCAGCCAACCATCTAATACGGAACCAGGTTTCTCTGGAGGTTACTCAAAAAGATAAATGAGGTACACGTAACATGCAAGAACATGAATCGTAATACGGCAAACAAGTCTAGAAATTTATAAGTAATAACAACAAATCATGTCCTGATAGCATGCGACAATACATAAAAATAAAGTCACACAGTCTCTGACCGTTTCCCATAGCCACATTTATAACACAAGAGAATAAAATATAATAATAATAATAATAATAATAATAATAATAATAATAATCCAACATTCAATCCTTCTACGACCGAATCAAATATTTTATTTTTTATTTTTATTTTTCACAATCTTTATCGTGCTTGAGGAAGAGGGTTTATGAGTTTAAGATTCCTTGGCACTTGGTGCTTGTGAATGAGGTCTTAGTTACTTGTAAGATGTACAAGTTGGTGAACAAGAAGAGAGGTTGTACAATGTTGGGTACCTCTTGAAAATTTGTTTGTGTCTATCCTCTCTTCTCTCCTCTTTGTGAGTTCTCGTTTTAATTTTAATACAATTAGTACACTTCACTCAGCTTTCTTGAGCTTGACTTGTTCGGGGTAGAAAGCTAAGTGAATCAGTCTCAAAGCTACTTTGCAACTTTTATGGTTTAACAAGTTCACCAACACAAGTTACGTGTGGAATTGATTTTGTGTTGCCTCACACACCACCTATCTAATTAGGTCCATATTATTGTTTATGACCTTGCTTATACATTACTTGTGTCCAATTTGATCATATATTTGTAATTTTCATTTCCTTGTGTTCAATTGTATTAATTGTGCTTAATTTTTAATTTGTTTCCACTATCTTAATCCATTCTTGAGATTATTATAAAGCCATAAGAATTGTGGGGATCTAACTATCTTGATTAAGTTTTTGTAGCCAGCTTTCCCTGCATTAGGTGCACCTTCAATAGTTTCTTATTAAGTTGTTGCACGCATTCTTCATTCTCTTCCTATTGCATGTTTGGTTGTGTATTTAAATGTTGTCTATACAAAAGTATGGGCTTTTTCTTTCTCCATTTATTTTAATTACATGACTGGGAATCTTCCGTTCATTGGTGGCCAAAAACAGGATTTGTTTTGTCCCCTTGCTTACGCTTCGAGATATCCTGCAGCAGGTCTTCAAAATTCCTAAGGCACGGGAGTTAAAAACCTACAACACACTACCTCCAAATATAGAAAGAAAGATATTCTGTGTTCGAAAAGCCATTATGGTTGCATCAATCAACTTCTAGTACAAGTAATACAGATTAATTGATTTAGACATGGTTTGACTCAATCGTAACATTTTTGATCCACCTTAGGAGATGCCTTGAACCAAAGTATTTTACCTGCAAGAAGTTGGGACACATGAAGAAGAATTGGCCCGTTGTTGGGGAGATTGAATTTTTTTAGCTAATTTAGGATTATAATTTGAGCCTTTTTTTTTCTTTTTAGATTTTAGTGTCTAATTTTTTTAAAAAAAAAGAAAAAGAAAAAATACTTCTATATCATTGTCTTCTTCCTTATCATTTGTTTATGTATCAATTAGTGTGGTCACCCTTGTTTTCTTTTGATTCAGAAATTGAAAGTACTTTGAAAAACTTGTGTGCCGCTAGAAGAAGAGCACAAAAACTAATAGAAGAAGAAACCATGCATTCAAGGAGGACTACTAGAATTTTAGAATTAGATGCATTCAGAAATTGAAAGTACTTTGAGAAACTTGTGTGCCGCTAGAAGAAGAGCACAAAAACTAATAGAAGAAGAAGCCATGCATCCAAGGAGGACTACTGGAATTTTAGAATTAGATGCACTTAATGCTTTATCTGCTCAGGTCAGTGCTTTGACTAATCAAGTTCAAAATCTTAATATGTAGGGACAGGTTGCTGTAGAACCAAGGTGTGAATTGTATGGACAAGGACATTTTACAAGTCAATGTGCAACAAATCAAGTTAACTATGAAGGCAACTTTAATGGGAACAACAATCCCTATTCCAACACCTACAATGCGGGCTGGAGCAATAACCCCAACTTTTCATTGAATAATTCTCCATAATCGGTTGCTGTTCCCACTAATCTACCACCACCATCACAGCATTCTGACCTCTTTCACTTTCTTTTCAGCCACAACAACCGGATTTAATCCAAATGTTAAATTCTATGCAACAAACTATGCATCAATTCATGTAGAATCAACAACAACAACAACAACAACAATAGTTTATGCAACAAGTTATGGTGCAATTAAATAAGGAACCAAGTGAGCAACCCAAGGGTGTACTTCCTACCAAACCAGAACAACGAAGGAATGATGGTCAAGACCATTGCAAAGCTATAACAGCCCAGAGTGGTATTACTTTACAAGAAACAATTTAGCCTAATGAAGTTAAGGAAAAAGATGAAAACCAAACAACGAACATGAACCCAATACATTGGTTAACTTACTCGGAAGCAAAGGGAAAGAAAAAGATGAACTACTTATAGATGAGGTAGAAAAAAGTATCATTTCCTTCTAGATTGAGGAAACAAAGTGATGAAAATTATTTCAAAAATTTCTTGATATATTTAAGAAATTACAAATTAACATACCTTTTGCTGAAGCACTTGAACAGATGTCTAGTTATGTAAAATACTTGAAGGATATTTTAGCAAAGAAAAGGAGAGTAGATGACAATGAAGTTGTGGCCATGATAGAGGAATGTAGTGCTGTCCTCCAAAGAAAACTACCTCCTAAGATAAATGACCCGGGAAAATTTGTGATTTCATGTTCAATTGGAGGAAATGTTCATTGTAATGCTTTATGTGACTTAGGTTCTAGCATTAATCTTATGCCTTTTTCTGTTTTCAAAAGGTTAGGAATCAAGGATATTGCTCCTACCAACATCACACTCCAGTTGGCTGACCGGTCATTGGTATATCCTCAAGGAGTCATTGAAGATATTTTAATAAAGGTTGACAAGTTTATCTTTCCTGCAAATTTTGTGGTGCTTGAAATGGAAGGAAAGAACGACAATATACCACTCATTGTTGGGAGAGGTTTCTTAGCAACTGGGAGAACATTAATTGACGTAGCTGCTCGAAAACTTAGACTTAGAGTAAACAACGATTGTGTCACATTTGACATTTTTAAATCCATGAATTACCTGGATGAAACATATGATTGTTCAAAAATTGAAATATTTGATAAAATAATGTACAAAGGGGATCAATTGAGTGATTTATTAAATAAAGCCATAAATTCTCTTTATAAAGAAGATATTGATGTGGAAGAAATGGTTAAAGTATTATATTCACAACCGATCTAGCCTAGAAGATTTAGAGATGTGGAAACCTTAGATCTACTATGCCGTAGATTGTTGTAATCAGTTGAAGTACCACCTAATTTACCGATTATCACGATGGTCGGGCTGTAGACATTAAACTAAGCGTTTCTTAGGAGGCAACCCAAGTAATTTATTTTAAAAGTTTATTTTTATTTGTAGATTTTTTTAATATTTCTTTTTATTTTGTAGCATGGGTCAAGTGCAAATTCAGTTATTCATGATAATCATCCACCAACTAATTGGTTGAGGGAGTTCTCTTTCACTTCTTTCTCCTTATTTTTATTTTTGAGGACAATGTTTAGTTTAAGTTTGGGAATGATGCTTTAATTTTGTGCATAGTGTTCATGCTTGACTCATGTTTAGATGTAGATGTAGAAATATATATATATATATATATATATATATATATATATATGGAAATAAATTTCCTATGCTTGAGCACAGGCAGCTTGCATGTGCTCAAGTTTGATCTTGGCCGTTGGATTAGCATCCAACGGCCAAGATCAAAAAACATGATGGGGTGGCCGCTGGCGCCGCCGCAGCAGCGACGGCGGAGGGGCGGGAAGGGTTCCTGGCCACGGCGACGGTCGGGAGGGGCGACGGCGACAGGTGATGGGGTTGGTCTGGGCGGCGGCAGCAAGGTAGTCGCGGGTTGCAACGCGGGGGGTGCAGCACGGCGGGGTGGCGGGTGGGGGCCGAGGGGGGGCACGACGCGGTGGCGGGCGGGGGACGGGAGACGGGGAAGGGGGGCCGCGGGGGGGGGCTGCGGGGGTGAGGGCGTGGCGCGGCGGGGGACGGGGTGGGGCGCGACTGGGCGCCCATTGCTGTAGAGGTGGGAGCCGTGGTGGGAGGGGCGGGGCAGGGAGGTGGGCCACCCGGGTGCACCTCCGCGGCTGACCTCGGCTTCTGGAGGGGGCGTGGCAACGGGGCAGTGGCCCCGACGAGGTGGGGGTGGTGCCGCCCGGTGGTGGGGCGGCGGGCCGGCAGGGGAAGAGGCGGGGCGGCTAGATCTGTCGCCTCGTCGCCGCCAGTGGTTGGGGGGGGAGGGGGTCACCACGAGGAGGAGGTTGTGTTGCCGCCCCGTCGGCCAGGGGCGGCTACGGGCGGGGCAGGGGGGTGGCGTCTCGTCGGCTGGGGGCGACGGCGACGCCACCCCCATATAATTTTTTCATCCAGCCGTTGGATTGAATCCAACGGCTGGATGGCTCAAGCACAGGTAGCCTACATGTGAATTAAATTTACCTTTCTTGGGAAAACTTGATTAATTAATATGGGGGATGACCTGAGTAAAAAATTGTATTCAAGAGTTGGTTCTCTATATTATATTATTTTCACAATTCTTTGGTTTAGATGATTTCAATGAATGTTTTGCAATAAAGATTGACATTATGGTCATGACTTTAAGAATTTGCCCTAGCGACTTTCGAGGCAAAATATTTAGCTTGTCATGTTGATGGAAAATGATATAGGCATTTCTTTTTGATGAGTTAGAGCCTTTCTTCAAGCCTACCTAATATGAATTATCCTCTGTACACAATTTCATGGCCTTTATTAAACATATTTGTTTGATTACCATTTTTTAGCCTTGAATTTTTTTATTGAAAATATACCTTGCTGCTTGAGTCCTAGCACCTTAGTGTTTTGAATTCGTTCTAAATTCTAACAAGGATGAAACTTTGAGTAGTATAGGGGGAAGGCATTGCGTTTTATAGAGTGGTGATTGAGTAGATAGTGTGGACTTTCCTAGCACTTTGCTTTATAAAAAAAAAGAAGAAAAACAAAAAAAGAAGAAGAAGAAATTGAAAAAAAAAAAAAAGAAAAAGATAAAGCAATGATCCTCCACCAGTAAACATAAGATGAAGCAATAGTCTTCCACTGGTTTGAAATAAAAGAAAAAAGAAAAAAACAATAAGTAGTCAATGGAAAATCAAAGCAAAGTTAATTCTTATATTGGGTCAATTCGATACTACACTTAAGGAAGTTTGTGTCATATTGCTTGGGGATTTGTTGTACATGTATGTTAGGATTTAGAAAGGATTTTTAATTATAGGGTGCATATTGGCCTCCGATTTTTCTATTTTGTTTATCCTATTTTTGGTCCCTAGCCCCTGGCCCCATTACAACCTATAATGACCTATTGATTCTATTGAATTGGCATTGCCTACATTAGTGGAGATGGGAGCGAAAGATAAACATATTTAAGCATGTGCTTGATTGTATTCTATTGGTTGCAGATAAGAATAATAAGCCAATGGACTATCACACACGAGAGAGAGAGCTTTCTTTTGGATGTGATTGATGAAAGGAAATTTCTGATTTGATTGACATCTTATTGCCTATTAAGGGTTTGATTGAGAATCATATGAGAATATAATGGGGACTAAGTATTTTTGTGTAGTAAAATTTTCTTTGTTATGATATTTTGCTCTGAACGTGCAAAAGTTTAAGTGTGGGGGTGTGTTAAGTGTTTCAAATATACAATATTTACCTAGGTTTTTTATATGATTTTGTACTTTCTAAGTATAAATATTATTAAATAGGTGATATTTTTCGTTATATTCTAGTTAATTAATATTTTATTAGATATGCTTAATTTTGGTATTTCAATGCAGAAAAAGATAAAACAAATTAAGCTTTTGAATTAAATGGTCATGACACTTGGGCCCACCCGATAGCTATAATTTATGGTGTTCAATGGAGTAAAGGAGTTAGAAACTTGAAGGGACATCATAATTAATTAGACTACATCGATTTGTGAACACCCTCTTCGAATTTTTGTATCTCCACTTCTATATAAATGGGTGGTCATTAGTTGTTTGAGATATTACATCTCAACTCTTGGTTTAGGAGTTTAGTAGAAGAAATAGTTCTAGTTTTGCAATTCTTTTCTCTTTCATAATGAAAACTATTTTCTTTTTTATATGATTTTTATTTTTATTATGGGGTAGTCTTTTATTTCGGTCTAGATAAGAATGGAACTTAACATGATTTAATTGAATTCATTTCAACCTATTCATTTATTCAATCGGATTGTTTGAGTTATCATGTTCTAAATGCTAAGAATAGATTGATCACCTATTTCTTAGATCATGAGGTTTAATTAGATTTCAGAAGAAATTAATTAGATTAATCATTGATAATTCATCATACGACGAGTCTTTTGACTTGTTTGTCATTGTGGTCGGGAGATACACAACACCGTATGTGATTGTAAGGCAAATTTTAATGCATTATTCTGTTGATTAATCAATTATCACCGGAAGGTAGAAATTGAGGCAAAATAATAGAAGCATAAAGGACGGGAGCCACCATGTCATATAATTATTCTAGATCGACAATCCGACGAAATAAAAGATAAGAGTAAGATATGATGAAGATTAAATTCATATTAAGGGAAATTTGACTTTAGAAAGAGTTTTATCATTTTAACTTCTTCTTTTATTTAAAGTTATTATTTAGATTTAATTAAGTTAATTATTTTTGTTTTGCTCTTAATTTTATTTTCTTTAATTAATTTAAGGAAATTCATCTCTATGTGGGAATGATATTTGATTTTATCATTATATTACTTGTTTCAACTATGTATACTTGCATGTCATTGAAATTATTCGAACAGGAGGTGATAACACTTTATTCCGTGTAAAGAGCCCACATGAAGACTAGATGTTAAGGTAAGATTCCCTAGCGTGTGATGATTGTCGTGTGTTTTAATTTAGTAGTCTGGTATGTGGAACATGTAACCATGAACTTGTTATTACATTACTGCAAAATCAACATCATTTAAGTATAATCTACCTCACTCAAGGTTTTAACTAAGTAGGAGAACAAGATTATGCATTTACATTATGAAAATTTTAACTTTTAGTGCATGGATGTATTGCTTTCATGTAGATCGGAGTATTCTTTGCATTGTAAAGTCACCCTCATACTTGTTAAAGAGTTGTTATCTCTTCTATAACTCAGAATGCTCATATTAATAGTCGCAAGTGTAAGAGTCTTCTTATAGTATTATGATGAGCATGCATTGTATAAAAATCTAGTAAGGTGTTCGTCTTAAACCTCCTTGAGGATTGAGATTTAATTGTAGTATAACGAACAGCTTTCAAATTATAACATTCACCTTCAGACCGAAAAATAAAGTGTTACACATTTATTATCCCCCTTTTTGCCCTAAAGTTGTTGATCAAATAGCATATGTAGAAATAAATTTTAGTCAGATCAAATCTCAATCATTCAACTGATTTTTATTTGGCTCGTTGTCACCCCAAGTCAACCTTTGACATCTAAAACAAGTACAAAAAAAGAGCCAAACCTTGAGGGCCTATCTAAAACATACAACCTTCGAAAGCAGGGCCCATCGACGATAACGAGGTTGGACGGTGGCAAACCTTGAGGGTAGTGATGCTTCATTAACACCAAAGGGAGATGAGAGGGAGAAATAAACTTGTCAATGTCTGAGCCAAATACGATTTTATAAAAAAAGAGGATAGGAACTACTTTTTTGTTTCTAAAATTTTCTTCAGTTTTCGTAACAAAGGCTCAAACTTTATATATTTTGGTCAATCCCTTGCCACACTCTATTTAAAGCCTCAAGCTTTGACGGTATTTATTGTGTTCAAATAGGAGGTTAAAATAACATAATAAAACACGCCATAAGAATAACGTCACAAAGCATACAACATTTTATAGAGTACCATTAGGTAAAAGATGTAACCATTCAAGTTGCAACCACCCCCATTCACTATGTATATCTATATGCACTACGATCACTGCAAAATACAAAGTGTGAGAATTGTTTTCTGACGTTCTAACGCGACATCCTAATGGCTCTGACGATCCTGAGCTAATCTGTGGGAAAGCTTTGACTTTTTATCAGTGATTTCACTATGACCAGAGGGAAATTTTTATTGCCTAATCTATAACGTAAATATTTTACATATTGCTTATTGGATTCAGTTTAAATATGCTTAATCCTCGTTGTATTCATTATGGCATATTTCCAGCACTAACTAGGAAATACCTGGGCAACTATTCTTTTCAAAACTTATAGATATAATCACATAATCTAATTTGTATAATTTGTGACTTATTAATTGTCTTTTACATTGAACTTTCTAAAATATTTGAGTGAAAACTAAAAACTTAACCGAATTATAAAAAATTTTCACCCCTCCCCTCATTTGTTTGTTTTGTTTTCTCTCCCACAAACACCTTACTTTTATAAGGCATCAAACTTAGCTGAACTTTCAAAATCTAAATGGTTAATTAGATATATATATTTAAAATATTTTTCAATACGATTAGGGTTGCTAAAAAATGGTGTATTTTTTGTATATAATCAAATAATATATTTGAATACAGTTCATAAAAATTTGAATCACAAATTACTGTCGTTATGATCTGTTCGGCTTTGTAGCTTTTTTTATTCGATTGATTGATGACGTTTTAGTCCATGCATCTTTAAGATTTATCCATAATAGAACATGAAAATATTGGAAATAAAATTCCTTTTTACATTCAAACACATTCATGAAAATTGATTTTCTTTGTATTTTATCCAAATACAAGGTAGAAATTTGTTCTTGATATCCACAACCGCTCGATTCTTTTACATTTAATCATATAAATGCCCCCATTATCTAAACTAATCCCCAAATTACTCTTCCTCACTAGGTAACAAAATTCTTGATAAAGTACTTTGTTTTTTTCCCTAAAACTTTTATTTCTTTCTGGTTCATAAAACATTATTTACCTGCACAAGGCCTTGCTTGAAATTAATAAAGGGGTTAAAGTCGATCAGACAAGTCTATTGTTGGAGGAACGAGAGGAGTTGCGTAGCGTAGAATATAAGGGACGAGCGAGTCAATGGTCAAAACGCGAACCAAATAACAAACAAACTCTCCGCCAAGCTTTTATCGGTTTAGGTGGTTGGTCGGCAAGTTTTGTCCTTTTTTCAACCCCACGTCTGAAAATGTTGGTCTTGTCTTATTTTAATGTTTGAAATTCGTTCCCAGACGTCCAATAGTCCCGACTCCCGATTAATGTTTCTTTCTCTTTTTCTTTCTTTCCATTTCTCCATGTGACACAAAAATATAAATTTTCCTATTTTCCTAAGCAATATAAATGATATATTTTATAAGAATTCACAATTGGATAACACAATGATTCTTTATTTAAGATTAATATTATGTATATTTTATTTACAATTTAATTGTAATTTTTTATTTAATAGCTTAACTATCCTAATTTCACTTGTATTTTGAATAAAAACTCAATTTGAGTTTGTAAAATAGTCTGATATTAGTCAAATTATTATTTTTTCTAAAAAATATTACTAACAAAGCTTATGTTTTTGCACCAAATTTAAAGCTGGCCAATTTCCGACACTCAGCCCAACCTCTTTTATTGCCAACTTTTTAAAATAATAACATAGGTCATTTAGAATAAAAATAATGTTTCAGTATAATCGAGCATAAGTTATTTTTTATTAATAAATAGAGCATATTTTAATAAAAAAGTTTCTATATTATTATATTACATATTTTCAGTATAATCGAGCATAAGTTATTTTTTATTAATAAATAGAGCATATTTTAATAAAAAAGTTTCTATATTATTATATTACATCTTTTAAAAAATATGGCTAAAAAATCATTTGTTTCCCAACTTTTAGGTATTTGACAAAACTGAAACAAGTGTGGCTCTAAGAACATGGCACGCTGGTGCGGCTGTGCGACGAATTGAGTTGTAGGTGAGCGAGCAGCAGATATTTTCATGGTGGACCCAATCGAAGGGAAAAGAAAAATAAAAGGGCGACGGTATCCTGTATGATGACGAGCGGCATTGGAAAAAAATGTATGATGACGAGAAAGATTGGCCACCGACAGATGCCGCCCTCCCTCACCAGCACACCGACTCTTTCCTTCTCCACCACTAAGCTACTCAGCCACGTCCTCTTCCTCTCCCGCTCCACACTACATCTTTCCTCTTCATTTCATCAATTCCAGGCTTATTTATTTCTATTTGCCATCTCTTTTCTGTCTCTACTCCTCCATATTATTAGAGCTGACTCATCAACTCCAACCTCATGATCACACTAAGCCGTGATCGCGAGGTTTTATTAATTTTGTAATTTCCGCCAGTAAACTATAGATCATAAGCTATTGGTTAATTCAACTTATTGTAGGCGGGAACTAATGAAAGCAGGCAGCCG
>JAURVB010001623.1:0-19667 GCA_033002965.1 Piper betle | reverse complement strand
TTTATATATAGTTTCATAGCAAAAGATTAATTATAGATCAGTAAAAGTAAATTATTTGCGTTTGTCATGCTTACAGGTTCCGGATTTGCAAGTGGGAGCATCAACCTGGCCGGATTAGAGCTATGTCAACGCTCTTCTTTCTCCAAGATTTGGGTCACTCATGAAGGAGGAGAACAAGACCTAGGAGCAACCTTTTGCAGACCACAAGTGCCCAGTGGATACTCCATGCTTGGCCACTATTGCCAACCCAACAACAAGCCTCTATTTGGCTGGGTGCTGGCAAGTAAGGCCGGTGAGGGTGAACACACTATGGGTCCCCTCAAGAAGCCAATTGATTATTCTCTCGTTTATAGCAGTCAATCCTCAAATATCAAACAAGATGGTGTTGGATATGTATGGCTGCCAAAGCCACCGGAGAGCTACTCTGCTGTTGGGTACATAGGTACTAACTCGCCGGAGATGCCATCACTTGAAGACATGATGTGTGTTCGATCAGACCTCACCGAGCCCTGCAAGGACTTTTTGCTATGGGAGGCTTCCAGTGGAAGTAAGATTGACATGTACAGCACCAAACCTGCCAACATTGGTGTGTAGTCTCTCGGTGTGAGTGTGGGCACGTTTATGGTCACAATTGATGGGGTTGAACCATCTAATTTTGCTTGTCTTAAGAACAAGATTCAAACTTGGTTGCCGTGCCTAATTTAAGCCAGATTGAGGCACTCAAGGAGGCTTACTCACCAAGGATTTACTTCCATCCAGATGAAGCATATCTCCCCTCCTCTGTTAGTTGGCTTTTTAGTAATGGAGCCTTGTTGTACAAACAAGGTGACCCAAATCCAATACCAATTGATCCAACATGTTCGAACCTTCCCCAAGGTGGCAACAATGATGGCACCTATTGGATTGATCTTCCTGCTGATGCAGCAGCAAAGGAGAAGGTGGAGAAGACCTGGGCAGCTCCGTGTGCTATTTGCATGTAAAGCCCATGCTAGGAGCCACATTCAATGGCCCGGCCAAAGGCTAAAGTGGACCTTGAGAATATGTCAGTGCGGAGAATAGGAGAACATGTCGGTGATTGGGAACATGTGACACTCAATTTCAATGGGGAGCATTGGAGGGTCATCTTCTCAGAGCACAGTGGAGGGACTTGGGTTGATGCATCCAAGCTCGAGTTCTATGACGAGCAAGGCCGTGGCCTATGCTTCATTCCATGGCCGAGGCGAATGGTGCACCACTCTCTCCATTGGTCTGTCTAAGGCAAAAGAGCTTCACTGCGTCTTATATGCCCAATCTCAACCAAATCGACAGAATTATGAAAGCTTACTCGCCATCCATCTACTTTCATCCTCATGAAACGTACCTTCCTTGCTCAGTGAGCTGGTACTTCGCCAATGGCGCCCAACTGTACAAGCAAGGAGACCCGTTGGCAACCCAAGTCCATCCTTCCGGCTGCAACCTACCACAATCTTCAACAGGCTCCAATGACAGAAATTACTGATTAGGCCTCCCATTGACAACAAGAATGACAAAGACAAACTTGTAAGGGGAGAGATAGAAACCTCAGAGTGCTACTTACACATAAAACCAATGTTGGGACGAACATTCACTGACATTGTGATATGGATTTTCTACCCATTCAACGGCCCCGAAGGAGCCAAGGTTGGGCTCGTCACAATACCCTTAAGACAATAGGAAGACATGGTGGTGATTGAGAGCATCTGATATTGAGGGTGAGCAACTTCAATGGACAGCTGTGGAGGTTCTACTTCAGCCAGCACAGTGGTGGGGAGTGGATAGATGCATCAGAGCTAGAATTCCAAGAAGGGAGCAGGTTTGCCGCTTATGCTTCTCTTAATGGCCATGCCTTCTATGATAAGCCAGGTTTGGTTCTGCAAGGGAGTAGGAAACTAGGGGTGGGAATTAGAAATGACACCAAGAAAGGGCACCATTGGATGGAGACAGGAAGGAGATCTAAGTTGGTTTCTGCAGATTACCTCACGAGTGATGAGCCTCCATGGCTTAATTTTGCTAGTAACTGGGGGCAGAAGGTGGGGCACTGGATTAGAAAAATTGCTTCCATGGAAGGTAAAGCTCCTGCCCAGTGAGTTGCTTGGAGAGGAGGGTCCCTCTTGGTCCCAAACATAAGTCCCACTGGAGTGGAGATGAAGTTCGAGTATGTACATATTCTACCTGTTAAATGTCATGCTTAGTTAAACGACGGCTCAAGGAGACGAGTTCAATTGCTGAACATGTAACCAGGAATTAGGTGAAAATAGATGAATGGTAATCTTATGTCAAAAACAAAGCTACTTTTAGAAAAAAGGGGTTATCTTCCTCAATTATAAGAAGTTAATGTATATTTTCTATCATGGTGAAGATTTTTCCTCTTCTACTCTATCTAATTAATGCCAAATAATTTTTTCCCTTCTCCTTCCACCTGAATCAAAGGGTATTGGAGACATGTATTTTAAACTAAAATCTATGAAATTACAAATGATAAAATTAATCCCAAGTAATTGGGATTGGAAGATATGACCTTGTCTTTTTGACACCAACTCTTTTCTTTTACGAAGGAGACATACAATGCAAAAGGAAAATGATCTGGAAAGAAAAATGGAAAACTCCGAAGTTGTGCAGCCAATTTTCTATAAAAGTAACTAGTTAAGATTCATTATTGACATCCGCTATGGTATGGGTTGCTCATGTGATTGCTAATGAAGAAACAGGGAACAGTATGCGCAGCTTACGATCTTTTTGTAACAGCACCCAGTAAGTAGCAAACAGGTCGTACTTTCTAAATAACTTGACAAGGATCATAAATTTATCTCACATCTTTGTTAGTTTGTTGGGTTAGATGCAATGCCCATTGTTATCTTTAATCCAAGAAGAGAAGGTCAAATTAAAATCTAACATCATTCTTGTAAAACCCGTGACTCGAGTCAAAATTTTACGTTACCTAATTAGTCGGTTCAACCGTTGGTTTGAGTCGAGTCAGTTTCATGAACCATGTGTTGAGTCGAGGCCAGTCATGAGTTATGAGCGATGAGAGTCAAATGTACCTGAATATATGATGATAACATCAAAAAGATTGTGAGAAATGAGTTATCAAAATATATGAAAGTATGCAGTATTTTTTTATATGTATGATCGTAGAAATAGTTTTAGGCCAAATAATGTATTAGGACACGTTAGATCATATTTGGGTAGGTTATTAGTTATGGAGCATGTCATTTGGATGTTGTTGTGTTTGTGTTATTTTATGGGATTTTTCCATATTTTTTAGATTTTTTTAGAATTTATTACGAACTAGTTATTATTTTGACTCGAGTAGCAATCGAGTCAATACTTATTTACGAAATTGCCACTGGAGTGTTTTTCTCCTTTCCCTGACACTTCCCCCTCCCAAAACCCTCACCGCCCACTAGGTTGTAGCCGCCGCCGCCGCCGCTACCAACGCTACACTGCCGTCAATCAACGTAGCCCCGCCCCACCATGCTGTCGCTGTGCCGCCACAACCCACCCTGACCACCGTCTCGCCGCCACGACGCCGGAATCGCCCCACGAGCCATAACGCTCCACTTGTCAATTTGCAGCCGTCCAGGCCGGGCCGGCCCGCCACCGTGACCCAAACGACCACCCCCTTGACCTCCCTGACATTTCCCCCTTACCTAGTGCAATCGTCGAAGCTAGCCGTGGGCCTGATTGGAGCGACCGACCGCCCTGACCGAACTCGACGCCACCGCTGACAATCATCACCGTCGCGGTCATCCTTACCATCACCACCATTGGGACAAGCTCGCCAAGCCAGTGCTAGCCCTTACCCCCGATTGCCCCAATGGAACAGTCGCCGGAAAACCGATGGGACAGTCGCCGAAAAACCGGATTCACCGAAATTCGTCGGAAATCACCTGATCTTCCGCAAAATCCCTCTAATCGAACCCTATCAAACTTCGAACGCCATAGGGTGCCGAATTCGAGCCACGAATCATGTGAGGTATAATTTATTTTAATTTAATTATTTAAAAGTACTGATCATTAGAATTACATGTTAGGATTGGTGAATTACGTGTTATAATTATATATATAAATGTAGAATTGATTAAGGATAAAATACGAAATTTGTTTGATTGAGTGGTGTTAAAAATGGAGGCTAATAAACTAATTAGGATAATTAGGTAATGATCATGATCACGTGCAAGACGAGTTAAGTGGCATTTTATCGGATCCCGCTTAACTCGGGCCATTTAGCCAACAGTTTTTCGGATTAATAACCCTCGAGGATGAGATCCCTCGAGTTTGTTATCGAACTTCAGATCCAGCTCACGATGCCTTCGGGCCTATTGTATAAATCCCAACCTAGACCTATATATATAGTGTAGTTTTCGTGTTTTCAGTGAGAGATTGAATGAGGGAAATTCGACTACCGTGCTACGTGAGCGGGCACGTATGAGTCGATAGTGGGCTCTGGAATGGTGTGCGGGCTGTTTTATTTCTGAGGGATCCTGACAACTCCACCATTGAGTTCCTCAAACCCGGAGAAGTGTGGAGGTTCACGGGTACTGTAATGCAGTGCATGTCTAGACTTGTGTTTTCAAAGGGTACTGAAGGTGCATGCCTGAGAGTACTCGGCCCTTGTACTCAGGGCCAGGAGCAATACGGAGGACGTAGAGGGCTGAGACGAATGAGAATGAATTGCCGCGGAAGAGATATATGAAATGGCCAATGAAAGAGAATGATATGGAAAGGGGATGTTGTCGACCCAAGGGCGACGACTCCCATATGTGCCCTGATGAGAGTTCTTAAGGAAGTATATGGTTTTCATTCAACAGGAGAGTTTGCTCTCCTGTGCCAGATTGATATTAGTTATTTTTCGGGCCGGTAACACTCGTTACTGACGGTTTTTCTATATATATGTAGGTGAGAAATGCAAGGGATGAAAGTTATCGAGACTATGGAGGAGCAGTACGGAACTGCGCACACATGTACTTGCCGCATGTAATGTATAATGATGGTGTGTTAATGTTGTGTGAATGATAATTAGGATGTTTTTGTCTTGACAAATTGCTTCTTATGAGACGAGCGGATAATTGTGAATGAGTAGGGAGCCTTGGAGTTGAGACTCGGCTCAGATGAAAATAAATGAGATAATGATGAATGTCACGGTAGATTGTTATGTTTTATCGTATTTTGATAAAATATTTATATACCCTTGTTGTGGACAGGTTGGCCCCTATTGCACTTTTAGGGGAGATTTTGTCCGTTTTTTCATAAAAAAATTAATGAATTTTTATTTAAATTTCTTGCTGGTTGCATGGTTTTGTTTTGCTTGCACATCATAGCATGCATGTAGGACTACGTTAGAACCCACACATCCCATCCATGCACTCCATATTTGCATCTCTATCTTGAGACACCGAGGGCAGATCCGGGTCGGCTTAACCAAACCAGTATATGAGCGAACGGTTCGGTCGTCGGTGACATTTTCGGGTCGGTTTACAAGTGAGCCAAAACAGGGTGTTACAATAATGGTATCAGAGCTAACCCTTGGTTAATTAAGATGGTAGATGCGTTACAGGTTACATGTGTACCGAAGCTGCTCCGAGCTGTGCCGACAGGTATTTTTCTGTCTTTATGTTTTGGTTCACAGATTTTCTTACCTAGCAGTGGTGTGACAGGGTGATTAGATTAGAGTAGGGTACACAAACAGGATGGTGAACTGGACCTGCCAGACGCAGATCAGGACCACATTGCCTCCATTGGTCAGATAGGCAGTCCCGACCATGATCACAGTGACACTGCATCTAGTCAACCGAGGGCCACCATGCCACCAGCGAGGACCAGCGTGCCAGTGTCAGCTAGCCGACGTGGTGAGAGCAATCATTGAGGCAGTCGTCGTGATTGAGATAGTTGCCGGGACCGAGACAGTGGTCGTGACAGTTACTGCACCATGAAGTAGTCGATAGGAGAGAGATGCAGCGATCGCCAGGTTGGCAGAAGCTCAGATACAAATGCAGCAAAGTTAGGAAGAATTTAGGAGACAAATGCAGCAAGATCGGGAGGAATTCAGGAGAGAGCTCAGGTAGATAGCTCTTTCTGTAGCCAGAACTGAGAAGAGATTAGCAGTGGGTGAAGAGGCACGAGGAGAGCCAGCAATTTCCACAGACCCCCTGCCGCCGCCTCCTCCTCCACCGCTGCAACAAAAGGCTACTCCAACGACAGCTCCTCTATTTGCCCCACTTCAGGTAGATAGCGGGTAGACTACAGGCGGAAGTGGAGCTGCAAGATTTGACGGTATACCAACATGAGACTACAATTTCCTCGGTATGAGCAAGGAGAAGGATCGAACAGATCAGTGGATACAAGGAAATTGGAACTGTGGCAGTATGAGAGGTTCGTGAAGAATGGTGGACGACCTTTCTTTGGAAAGTTGGACGCAAAAGAGGCATTATTATGGATATCGTCAGCTATAAGAGTGTTTGACACTATGGCATGCCCCATGGAGCACCGAGTGCGCATCATCACAGGAGCATTCCAGGACGAAGCCAGGATATGGTGGAGTTCGGTCCAGAATTCTGTATTTGCCCATCATCAGCCCCAGGACATCACATGGGAGGAATTTAGGGAGGAATTCGATGGAAAGTATTTCCCGCCAAACGTCAGGAAGAGGAAGGAACGTGAATTCCAGATGCTGAGGCAGGGACCCATGATGGTGGTACAATATGAGACTAGGTTTAGAGCTCTGGAGAGATTTGCACCAGACTTGGTGTCCACCGAAGGAAGAAGGATAGAGCATTTTTACGAAGGCCTCCATCACGAGATCAGGATGGCCTATTTGGATAGGAAGTTCGCTACTTTCGGTGATGTTGTGAGAGCTGCAGGCGAGGCAGAACGAGTTATAGTTGCTAGACCTCGTCGGGATGTTGACCAGAGGCAGCAACATTCGAGGTCGTATCAGCCAGAGTAGGGAGAACAACAAAGATGTGGATGGCCAAGATCAGGGCAACAGAGCACCTTTATGTCTGATTTGCCAACGTCATCATAGAGGCGAGTGCAGAGTGGGCACAAATGCATGCTACAGATGTGGTCAAACAGGACATAGAGCCGCATTGTGCAGAGCAAGCACAGGCGCATGATACAAATGCGGTCAACCAAGGCATAGATCCACAACTTGTCCAACTGGCCAAACCCAATAGGTGACACTCCCAGCACCTCCGCAGAAACTTGCAGTCCCACCTCCCTAGCAACAACCACAGTAGAGAGGTCAGCAGGGTCAAGGTAAAGGCTAGAGAGGTGGAGACCGACAGCCACTGAGGCAGCAGCAGAGAGGACTTGTAGCTATCATGACAGGACAAGAACAGCAGGCCCTGGATCAAAGAGTAATGCAAACAACGCCACCAGCAGGACCATCCGTCTCGGTACCACCATGGGCAGCTGGGATGGACACAGCACGATTGCTGAAGCACTGGAGGATACGACAAACGTGATAGGTACGCAAGCGTCTCACCTCGGATTTCACATTTAGTAGATAGCTACCAGAGTGAAACCTCCTTAATCTAAAATTTTGAGGACGAAATTTTTCTAAGGAGGGAAGGTTGTAAAACCCGTGACTCGAGTCAGAGTTTTACGTTACCGAACCAGTCGGTTCAACCATTGGTTCGAGTCG
Organism: Piper betle; assembly: GCA_033002965.1. Classification (NCBI taxonomy): domain Eukaryota; kingdom Viridiplantae; phylum Streptophyta; class Magnoliopsida; order Piperales; family Piperaceae; genus Piper; species Piper betle. Next base: position 12,004 of record JAURVB010001623.1, on the reverse strand, counting down.
AGTTAGTTTCATGAATCACGTGCTGTGTCGAGGCCAGCCGTGAATTATGAGCGATGAGAGTCAGGTGTACCTGAATATATGATGATAACGTCGAAAAGATGGTGAAAAATGAGTTATCAAAATATATGAAAGTATGCAGTATTTTTTTTATATGTATGATCGTAGAAATAGTTTTAGGCCAAATAACGTATTAGGACACGTTAGATCATATTTGGGTAGGTTATTAGTTATGGAGCATGTCATTTGGATGTTGTTGTGTTTGTGTTATTTTATGGGATTTTTCCATATTTTTCTAGATTTTTTTAGAATTTATTACGAACTAGTTATTATTTTGACTCGAGTAGCAATCGAGTCAATATTTATTTACGAAATTGTCACTGGAGTGTTTTTCTCCTTTCCCCGACACTTCCCCCTCCCAAAACCCTCGCCGCCCACTGGGTTGTCGCTGTCGATGCCGCACTACCGTCGATCAACGCCGCCCCGCCCCGCCGTGCCGCCACGACGCCGGAATTGCCGCCGGAATCGCCCCACAGGCCGTGACACTCCACTTGTCGATTCACCGCCGTCCGGGCCGCGCCGCCGCCGCCGCCGTGACCCCCAACAACCACCCCCTTGACCTCCCTCACATTTCCCCCTTTCCTAGCGCCGCCGTCGAAGCTAGTCGTGGGCCTGATCGGAGCGACCGACCGCCCCGACCGAACTCGACGCCACCGCTGACAATCATCGCCGCCATGGTCATCCTTGCTGTCACCACCATTGGGACGAGCTCACCAAGCCGGTGCTAACCCTTACCCCCGATTGCCCTGCAGGAACGGTCGCTGGAAAACCACTAGGACAGTTGCCGAAAAACCGGATTCACCGAAATTCGTCAAAAATCACCTGATCTTCCGCCGAATCCCTCTGATCGAACCCTATCAAACTTCGGACGCTATAGGGTGCCGAATTCAAGCCACGAATCACGTAAGGTATAATTTATTTTAATTTAATTATTTAAAAGTACTGATTATTAGAATTACATGTTAGGATTGGTGAATTGCATGTTATAATTATATATATATAAATGTAGAATTGATTAAGGATAAAATACGAAATTTGTTTGATTGAGTGGTGTTAAAAATGGAGGCTAAGAAACTAATTAGGATAACTAGGTAATGATCATGATCTAATGCAAACTAACCTTAATTAGACTTGTTAGAATTGATATAGGTTGATGTGTGTTGATTGATGCATGATAGATGTATGTGTGATATAGGATGTATGACTGCATCATGAGAGGACGTTAGTATTTAGTTTCGATGTGTAGGTACAGAGTAAGAGCTCGCCGCCTAGGCACGAGGACACGCTTGGAGCTTCTACCAGGTCCGTTTAGGACTCGTTCTCTGTTTTTACGCTACTCTATTGTGTATTTGATTTTTCATGTGCATGACGAGTTAAATGACGTTTTATCGGATCCTACTTAACTCGGGCCATTTAGCCAACAGTTTTTCGGATTAATAACCCTCGAGGATGAGATCCCTCGAGTTTGTTTATGAACTTCAGATCCAGCTCACGATGCCTTCAGGCCTATTGTATAAATCCCAACCTAGACCTATATATATGTATAGTTTTCGTGTTTTCAGTGAGAGATTGAATGAGGGAAATCCAACTACCGTGTTACGCGAGTGGGCACGTGTGAGTCGATAGTGGGCTCTGGAATGGTGTGCGGGTCGTTTTATTCCTGAGGGATCCTGACAACTCCACCTTTAAGTTCCTCAAACCCGGAGAAGTGTGGAGGTTCACGGGTACTTCAATGCAGCGCATGTATAGACTTGTGGTTTCAAAGGGTACTGAAGGTGCATGCGTGAGAATACTCGGCCCTTGTACTCAGGGCCAGGAGCAATACGGAGGACGTAGAGGGCTGAGACGAATGAGAATGAATTGTCGCAAAAGAGATAGATGAAATGGCCAATGAAAGAGAATGATATGGAAAGGGGATGTTGTCGACCCGAGGATGACGACTCCCATATGTGCCCTGATGAGAGTTCTTAAGGAAGTATATGGTTTTCATTCAACAGGAGGGTTTGCTCTCCTGTGCCAGATTGATATTAGTTATTTTTCTGGCTGGTAACACTCGTTACTTAAGGTTTTTATATATATATGTAGGTGAGAAATGCGAGGGATGAAAACTGTCGGGACTGCGGAGGAGCAGCACAGAATCGCGCACACATGTACCTGCCACATGTAATGTATAATGATGGTGTGTTAATGCTGTGTGAATGATAATTAGGATGTTTTTGTCTTGACAAATTGCTTCTTATGAGACGATTGGATAATTGTGAATGAGTAAGGTGCCTTGGAGTTGAGACTTGGCTTAGATGAAAACAAATGAGATAATGATGAATGCCACGGTAGATTGTTATGTTTTATCGTATTTTGATAAAATATTTATATACCCTTGTTGTGGACAGGTTGGCCCCTATTGCACTTTTAGGGGAGATTTTATCCATGTTTTCGTAAAAAAATTAATGAATTTTTATTTAAATTTCTTGTTTGTTGCATAGTTTTGTTTTGCTTGCATATCATAGCATGCATGTAGTACTACGTTAGAACCCACGCATCTCATCCATGCACTCTATGTTTACATCTCCATCTTGAAACATCGAGGGTAGATCCGGGTTGGCTTAACCAAACTAGTACATTAGTGAGCGGTTCGGTCATCAGTGGCATTTTTGGGTCAGTTTACGGGTGAGCCGAAATAGGGTGTTACAATTTTTGTTATATATCTTTCAAATTATAAAACAGGCTCTGAAAGATGATCAAACTGCTATAAATTTTAATGACAGATGTACAATCTCTAAAACACGTATTTCTTACTTGTAGAGACATGGTAGCACAAATGTTCATCTACAAGCGTGGTTATTGTTTTGATAGTGGAAATTCTTGTAGATGTAGTTCCCCAACCACTTGGAAGCCAAGAAGCTCACCACGGCCAGGGACACTATCACACTTCTAGGAAGAGAAGACATGGCATTTTGGTTCATTGCTGCAACCAAGCCAACCAACCCTAGGGAGATAACTTGCAGAGACACGTCCACCACGTTCAGACCTTTCTCAGCTGTACGACAGCTGCGGCTGTGAATTACACGAGACCAGTACCTGTAGCAAACGTAAAAGATGAAGACTCTCCTTACTAATGTAATTAAGCAGAGAAAATCAGTGAATAGATTAATCAAGAGCAAAGAGTTTTTATTTTTGTATGATGTATTTGGTTGAAGCCTTGTTCACATTACTTACCTATCCATTAGTTGCTCGCGAGGAGTGGGAGGAAGATCTGGCCCAAATTTAGATGGTCATGGCACCTGATATCCTCCATTCTTTCTCAACCATCTTCTGAATCCAACCACGAGGGCGTCTGATTTTGTGGGAACAAAGCAAGCTTCTTGACATTTGGAATTGCCTATATCAGCTATCTTTCTTTCCTACATAAAAATGAATCTTCCTAGTTTATTATGGTGTGAAAAGGAACACTTCCATTTTAGTGCAAAAAAGTCGTGTTCATATCAACAGGCAAGGCTCTTTCAATGAAGGTTGAAGCAGATACAGATCTGAATCAAGAATCAGGTTTTGTCCAATGTGAAAGAACCACCATGGTAGGACTTCGTCTAACCAAAGTGAAAAATTACGCGGGAAGACCCAGATCAACCTGCTATTGCTAGGACTCACAGGAATACATATAAACACAAGAAGCGCTCTCTTTGGGATTGTATTTGCCAGTTTTCCTGTGACATTCAGTAAGGTAAAAAAATTAAAAACACCAGTCTCTGACTAGCAAAACAAAAATGAAGGACTAAAGAAAATTTCAATGCATTACCACTGTGACGGATCCATTAGTACTTTGATCCTTTCTTGGAAAAGCAAAAAACAAGCAAGGTGCTACAAATCTGCTATCACCGCGTTCTTGTTTGGCAAGGAAGCCAGAAGCATCTAATGTTTGAATACTTATTTCCATTGGTCTCCCTCCTTCTCTGTCGCGCTTAACTGTTCATATGAACATTTTCTGCACATTTTAGTTTCTGATAACAATGTGTGCATGAATGAAATCCACATGTACAAAGTCAATGAACTCCTACTCTACAAAGCCAAATCTGTTTATCCGTACGTTGGTAACAAATCTTGGTCCGTCATATTCCATAAAGATCTTAGAAATATGAAAAATTCACACGTGGGATGGCCACAATTTCATCCCAAATATTGTGCTTTCATTCCACTCACTACCATATCCTGCATATGCTCTAAATTTCATTTTAGAATTATCAGGGGAAAAACTAAAAGGTGGAGGTAGTCCCTAAATGGCCTGCCTCAGGAACTATGAAAAATTATAAGGAAATGTAAAATTGATATGGCAGACTATGGTATTTCTAGACATGTGATTTTTATGCTAAGATGTATAGATATAAACTGTGAAAACACTATGATGTAAATCTTAAGGAGAAGAAAGTAAGCAATGACCCGATTAGCAAAAAGTGGAATATGAATACTTATGTTGATGGATATTACTTCAAAAAAGTGCGCGATATTTGAAAAAATTACATAATAATGGTTATGTCTTCCACCGTGTATTCTGAAGAGTATCTAACTAAAACCCTGAGGAGTTTGTGTCAAAATATGTATCCAAATAGCTTACGTAATATTCTTTATAAATAGCTTATGTAAAAGGTTTGCCTACATTACAACGGCGAACCACACAATAAAAGGCCAGGGATACGTAACCGTGTTCTTTCAAGTTCTTTGGTCTTGACATTATCCCATAATGAGCATAAGGAACATGAGCAAGCTCCATAAGGTTTTAAGTCAAGACATCATACCTGAAATGCTAACAGAGCATCACTCGCATCCTCAGCTAGCGTTCTTTTAAAAGATGGCAGAAGAATTTAAATCGCTGATGAAAGGGAAATTAAAAAAAAAGACAAACATAAAAGTATAAAATACCCATATGGAATCTCTCTATTACCAAACATAGATGTATAAAATGGATCATCCAACTCCTAGATGTAAGGCGGTTTCTTCTTAGAATATAAATCTCTGTAAGATGGGTCCGTGTTTGGCTAGAACCAAACTATCTTATTCTGCACACAACTAGGATAAACAGCAACACAAGCCTTTTTAAATGTATGAACCTGCAATCACTTCTATCAATTAGTTATATTTTACCACGTAAATCCATCATAATCATATCAAAGTTCAACCGCAACATTCTTCATCTTCCAACTTATTCAAACAAGAAGTCGGAACATGGATCTTTATCTGTATGATTAGAAATAACAAAGTTTTGATGGTTGGATGCTCTTCCAGACACCAAACTTCCTCCTTTATCCCAACTTAGACAGGCGATGTACTTGATGGAGATAGTTCAACCCAAACATTGATCGCCATTAATTCCAATCTAAGAATGACAAGAAGCCAAGCAAAGGAATGACAAAGTTTGAATGGTCAGATGACCTTCCGGAATGCACAAGCATGTCAAATCAGTTCAACACAAACACTAATCACCTTCTAATCAAAGAAACAACAAAGTTTTCATAGTCAGATGCCCTTCTCGACAACAACCCTCCTCCTTCATCCCAACTCAGACAGTCAATGCACAAGCGTTGGCGGAGGGAGTTAGTTAAACTCGAACACTAATCACAATAACTTCTAATCCAACAACAATGACAACGAGCGAATCGACGAGATCAAAAGGCAAACCATTGAAAACTCACCAGCTGCCCATCTGGCGAGGCCTGGGGAATGAGCTTACAATCACCGGCGCCGTCGAAGCACCACCCGTGGTACACAGAGTGCAACCTCCCCGCCAATCGATCCTCCCTTCGGAGAGCGGCGCGAGCCAGTGGGGGGGGGGGGAGCAGAGATCGTCGAACACCTGCCACCTCTCCTCCACCCGATCCCACACACACGACCACATCAAGCCCCACCACCCACTTCGCATGGGGCACCCACTTGTCCAAGTCGCACACCGGGGCCAGAGGGTACCAGTTCAGGAACCGGTCGAACTTCTCCGTTGACGCCTTTCTTCCTCCCCGGTCTCATTGAGGCAGGAGAATGACGCACGGAGGCGGCGTCTTCAGGCGGAGATGGGGCGTGGGGTGGGGGAGAGGGGAGGAGATGGAGGTAGTGGGGAGGAGAGCTTCCATGGCTAAGTTTTGAACTGGGTTTGGTTTGGATAGAAGGAGGGAAGAAGTGTTCGTTAAGGCCGTTGGGTCTCTTTCATGGCCGGGAAAATTTTTTGCGCAGGCCTCCCCTGGCCGTGCTCTAGATCATGGTTGTAAAAATTAGAATCAGTTTTTAATGAAGTCACCTGATCAGATTGAATCAGTCTAAATCGATCAAGAATCGGTTCAGTTAAATCAGTCTAAATTGGGCTTATGTAAACATTTAAACTTAGTTAAAATTAGTGGGTTATTCGTTACAAAATATGTTATTTTGATATTATTTTTATATTAAGATGTATATTATATTTTATGATATCTTTCCATATTTTTTTAAATATTTTTTGAATTATCTGGAGTTAGTTATTATTTTTAACTCGAGTCGGAGTCTGAGTAAACTTTTAATTAAAAGAATGCCACCATTAGGGAAGAAATAGCAGATTCTGCCTCCCACCCCCCCTTATCTCTCCCCAACGCACCACTGCCCCGTCCCCTGCCCCCACCACCACCCCCCTGCCGCCATCCCCTGCCCCTCACCCCACCAACCCACCCCCCCCCTCCCCTGTGCCCTGTACCCACTCAGCTGGCAGATCTCCTTTGTCGCCCCATCCCCTGCCGCCCCACCTGAATCGGCTGATTCTTACCGTATCGACTCGGGGTGTAAATCGGTTCGAATTTGTTTGAATCGACCGATTTTTGGTCTGATTTTTTGCCCGACCAATTCGCTCTGTATTTTGACTCGGTTTTGCACCGAGCCGATTTAAATTGGTCGATTCTACTTAGAATCGGCTGATTTTTTCATCTATGCTCTAGATTGATGATACACTTAAACACTTGCCATCTATGTCTCTTAGTCTTATATTAATAACTTATAATATAAATAATCATTAATATTGCAATAACATAACTCTAACTTGGTTTTACGTTTAATATTTATTGAGATAAGATTTGGCTTATTAACGGATGGATAATATATTTTTTATTTAGATTAACTATTTTAAAATACGTGGATAGTTCAAACTCGACTCGAGATCGAGTGGAGTTTTAAGTATAGATATTCAGGATCAACTCAAACAATTTTGATGTTGTTCAATTTGACTCAAACTTGAATATATTTAAACCACCAAATTTTAGAAGCTTGAAACCAACTTCACTCAAGCTCAAAACCAACTTTATTTGAGCTTGAAACCAATTTTATTCGAGCTGGAAACCAGCTTTTAATTTAGGTCATTATAAATAGAGTAGACAATTATATGTGGAGTAGAATCATCATTTATTGAAAATAAGAAAGGGTTTACCTACGAGACAAATTGAACCAATTACCTTTTTTATGTTATAAACCTCAACACCATTCAATTAATAGTTAAAGAAGTAGTCTTTAATATCATCATCCAAATAAAACAAAAAATATACCTCGGCTGATAACAAAATTAATATATTAATATATTAAATCCGATATTATATATTATACGATCGAATCGAATTCGAGCCAAACTACGATTTGAGTTCGACCTATAATTGAGTCGAATCGAGTCGAACACTTCTTTGCTTAAATTTGACTCGTGAAATTCGAGTTTAAGTCAAATTTGAGCTCAAATATTTAAATGTTGAGTTTTTAGTAGAGTCAAATTGAGTTAAACACCATATCTTCACGGGTTTGCTCCATTTACAATCTTAGTTGGAACTATCAAGCAAGGACTCCTTCCTCTCTTTATGGATTGTCGAGCTCTCATGGAAGTAATTAATAGCAATGTTTCATTTGTTCATAAGTTGGATTGTCCGATCATTGATAGAGTTCGTCATGTTTGTAGTAAACATAATTTACGTGTTGTATGGTGTCCTCGCTCTATGACTGTTTTAGTTCATGAGTTGGCTAATTTTGTAGGGGATTACAAACTGGGATGGTCTTGTGATGCCTTGTTTTGTAAGTTTCTTTCTCTTATTTAAGTTAGACTATATAGTTTGCGCTAAAAAAAAAAAGTTACCGCTTTCCACGAGAGGGTTAGAAGTTAGAGGCTTCCCAACTTACTAATCCCGAGGGGACAAACTAATAGTATTATGAAAGATTTAAAGAAAGCTTAATAATGTAATAGAATTTAGAAAACTCGGCTATTAAAACTTTTTCAATATATATACACACACATATTTCATGTATGTTATGGGCATAGTTGTAAAAATCAGAATCGGTTTTCAAGGAAGTTACTAAATCGGATCGAATCGATTTAAATTTGTCAAGAATTACTTCAGTTAAATCGGTCTAAATTGGTCTAAATCAGTCCCGTACAAAAATTTTAACTTAGTCAAAATTGGTGGGTTATTAGTTATATAACATGTCATTTTGATATCATTTTTATGTCACCCCATTGCCCCCCCCTGTCACCAACTTTGCCCCGTTGCCGCCTCGTCCCCTACCGCTGTTGCTCCCCAGCACCCCCCCCTTGGGTCACCCATTGCCGCCCTCGCTGCCTCCCTGTCGCCATCCGGAATTGGCCGATTCACGGGACCGATTTGAGCCAAAGACCGATTTACGTATTTTTTTGACGCGGATTGCCACCAATCCGACTTTTACAACCCAGGTTATGGGTATGTTAAAAGAAACTAAAGATGTGAGCTTTGTAAATCTTAAACCTTAAGCAAAGTTGGTAATTGTGACATCGGTCATTTCAAAGAAATAATTTTAGTAACCCTCGCGGAGATGGCCTTGTTATAATATTTTATCAATGATTTGCCAATTGTTGTTAGGTTTTGACAATAATTAGGAAGAAACACTTAAATAATAGAAACCACACACTTGTACCAAAGAACAACCAACTCACTATTACTAAAACCACCCACTTATAATACTTGCGGATCACTTATACGATAATAAGCATCACTCACCCGTAATATTTTGGTGATTTTTCTAATAGTAATCAGTAAGTGAATATTTGTAATTGATACTGTAAGTCAGTGATTATTTGAGTTTGGTATTCATCTAAATAACCTATTAAATTTGTGGGCTTGCTTTAAAAAAATATGAATGAGTAGCGACTAATGCTATTCATCGGACGAGGTGAGTTGTGCTTAGCTTAAATTTACCTTGGTTGAATTTGAATTTGAGCTAGCATTTGAGTATATTTGAATTTAAATCAAATATGATCGAATTTGATTTGTATTTACCAGTATTTTTCTTTTCTACAATTTATGCTGAAACTTTAGTTTTCAAATCAAGCTCGGTTAACAATATTATGCATAAAAAATGTGAATATATATATATATATATATGTATATTCTAATCTAAAATTGTTATGATATTATATGAAATTTTTTTGTCGTTCTAATTAAATTTCTAGAAGATATTTAATGAATATGAATAATTAATAAAATCATGGTCGAAAGCTCGGATGCACGAATCGGCCGATTCCTTACGGAATTGGCTGATTTAAATCGGATCGGCGTCGCGCCGATCCGATTTCGGGGCCAACTCGGTCGGCCCCGAATCGGGTCATGAATCGGCGATTTTCGGCCGATTCCGACCGATTTAACTCGGAATCGGAATTGGCGGAATCAGTTTTTACAAAATTACTAAAATACCCTAGGTATGATTTTTATTAAATTATTTAAGCATGGGTAAAATAGTAATTTAGATTTTAAAAACCTAAAATCAAACCCCTCTCCCCCCGATTCCGCCGCCGCATTCGCTCCGCCGCCCTCCGCCGCGCTTCCGCCGTCCGACCTCAGCTCCGTCCGACCACGCCACCGCCGCCCGATTCCAACCTCAACTCTGCCCTCCGCCGTAATTCCGCTGCCGACGCTGCGCCCGATTCCGAACTCAGCTTTCGCCATCTGACGCTTCTGCCGCGCTTCTACCACGATTCCGCCGTCCGACACTACGCCCAACCTTCTAACCACCCCACTGCCGTTCGACGCTGCACCCGATTCCGAACTCAGCTTCTGCCGTCTGACGCTTCCGCCGCGATTCCGTCGTCCGATGCCCCGTGCGACCTTCCGACCACGCCACCGCCGTCCGACCTCAGCTCCGTCCAGCCACGCCACCGCCGCCCGATTCCGACCTCTAGCTCCGCCCTCCGCCGCGCCTCCGACCGAAATTTTGGGTAAATTTAGATTTTTTTATTGAAATTGAATATTGTGATGTGCAAATTGTTATCTATGATGTTCTAATTGATTAATATGAAGTGCAAATTGTGATGTCCAAATTGAAATTTTGTGCGTGCGGTAAATTGTGATGTGCGAGTATGTGCTATGTGCAAATTGTGATGTGCAAATTTGTGTATTTATGTTGAGAAATTATATAATTATGTATTTCAGGTAATTCTGTACTGAGTTGGCAAATTTTTGTATATGACCGATTTACACCGATTCAACTGAACTGATTCCTGGCCGATTCAGACCGATTCTGTAAAACCCACAATTCGAGTTAGGGTTTTATATTCAGAACCGGTCGGGTCGACCGTTATTTTTTCGAGTTGAGTCAGTTTCAGGACACGTGTACCGAGCCGACGCCGGTCGCGTGTATGAGCTATGAGGGTCATGCGTACCCAAGTATATGATGATAACGTCATGAACACAGCAGAACAGAATGAGTTATCAGAATATATAAGAGTATGCTAGTGATTTTTTTTATTTTTATATATAGTGGATCGTAGAATTAGTTTTAGGCCGTTTACCGCGTTAGGACGCGTTACGGGCATTTTTGGTGGGTTAATATTTCTAGAGCATATCATTATAATGTTTTGGTGTTTATTTGATTTTACGGGATTTTTCCCGATTTTTATGGATTTTTTTAGGATTTAATACGAGTTAGTTATTATACTTGACTCGAGCCGGAGACGAGTCAAGTCTTAATTACAAGTTTGCCACCCAACCACTTCTTCTCCACCCCCGACCCTTCTTCCCCAAAACCTTGCCGCGCCGCCCCTGTTCGTGCGCCACCGCCGCCACGGCCGACGCCGCCTGGCCGTCGGACGACGCTCGCCCAGCCTGGTGTTAGACTAATTTTAATAGCATGCAAGTGTACATGGTCGTAACAAGTAATATAATGATAAATCGAGTATCGTCCCACAGGGAGATGAATTTCCTTAAATTAATTAAAGAAAATAAAATTAAGAACAAAACAAAAATAATTAACTTAACAGAATCTAAATACTAACTTTAAATTAAAAGCGAAGTCAAAATTATAAAACTCGTTCTAGAGTCGAATTTCCCTTAACATGATTTTAATCTTCATCATATCTTACTCTTATCTTTTATTCGCTCGGATTGTCGATCTAGGATAATTATACGACATGGTGGCTCCCGCTCCTTCATGCTTCTATTATTTTGCCTCAATTTCTACCTCCCGGTGATAATTGATTAATCAACAAAATAACGCATTAAGAATTGCCTTACAACCGCATACGGTGTTGTGTATCTTCCGACCACAACGACAAACAAGTCAAAAGACTCGTCGTATGATGAATTATCAATGACTAATCTAATTAATTTCTCCCGAAATCTAATTAAACCTCATGATCTAAGAAATAGGTGATCAATCTATTCTTAGCATTTAGAACATGATAATTCAAACGATCTGATTGAATAAAAGAGTAAGAGCTTGAAATGAATTCAATTAAATCATGTTAAGTTCCATTCTTCTCTAGAACGAAATAATAAATTACTCCATAATAAAAATAGAAAATAATATAAAGAAAAACAATATAAAGAAGAAACTAACTTTTATTACGGAAGAGAAAGAAATTACAAAAACTAAAACTACTACTTCTACTACAATCTGAAGCCAAGAGATGAGATATGATCAACAACAAATGACCACCTGTAAC